>PVIR01010499.1:0-38556 GCA_004026965.1 Petromus typicus | reverse complement strand
CATACACACACAAAACCCTCAGTAGCTCCAAGCATTTGCTCAGGCACAGGATCAAATTCCGACTCCTTGCATCCTTCCTTCTGAGAATACTGTCTTTATAGACAGCTTTTAGAATGTTCACTGTCTCAAAATACCCAATGAAAATCAGTCTTTGATTCTTGGAAGATATGTTTCAAACTCACTTCAAGATCTTCCACTTCCATAGACAAGTAAAATAAATAAACTGAAAGAAAAAATTAAGACTAAAATTTCCACATAGGTGATTTCCAAAGTATTATGTTTCTTGTTGCAAAAGTAGTTGTTATTTACTGCCTGTTATGTTTCCCCCTCAGGATTCAGAAAACTTCAATCACTTCCTAGTATTACTTCTATCAAATAATATTTATAGCATTTAATCCATGCAACAAACCTTAACCAAAAATATCATTATACCACCAGCATTTTCTTAACTTTATGCCAAGTGTTAAATAAATGCTTTCTGCCTTCTTACCTTTGGAGAAGTTCCTTCCCTGAGGAGCACACTGTACTGTTGGCCTTGAAGACAAGTCTGGCCTGTACAAACTAATATCAAGAGCCTCACATTGGCACCCATTTCCTCCCTCATTCCCACCACCCCTCTCCCATCTGTCCTGCATCCAAAAAGCATCTCTGAAGACAATCAGCCAGGAAAAATAAAATGCAACAAAATAAAGATGAGAATTCTTGGCTTAGGAATTGTTTACTCCAATTAACGTTGTCTAGCCACAATGCATTAATTAGGAGGGCTAAATGTAATTGCTCCCCCCAACCCAGGGAAAGCAGGGAGGAAAATGGTGCTGTGACAGTGCTCGGCCTATGGGATTCAGAAGTTGTAGGCACACACTAGATCTCAGAGCTCACAGAGGACAAGTGTTGAGGCCTATGCCACACACAGGCCCCATAGCAGGGGGCTCTTCACAGTAGACACACATGGTGGTGGGAGGGTGAGGTGCTGTCTAGAGTGGGTGCCTGCTTTTTCTGACACAAAGGAGGTGGAAAGGCAGCCGGAGCACAGGAATGGAGCTCAGACACCACTAGCAAAACAAAAAGCACATTTCCCCCTTCACATGCACAGCTGCTAACTCTATTTGCATTGTTATATTTGGTGCTAAGCTCATATTTAGGCGTACCACTTTAAGTAATTCTGTGATGCTGCTCTTACAAAATTCTGTATATTCCCTGCAGCATTTTTTTACATTTGAAGGCAAAGTTGTGCTGAAATGAAGAGGCTATAAAAGGTACCCAGAGAGGTTTCTGTCCAAGTGATGATGTATCTCAAGGAGGAACTAATGCGGTGAAGGTATTGATTCTTGTCAATAAAACTGGTACCTGACAGGATAGCAGTAATATTTATTTTAACATGGTTTTTGCTTTTACAGAAAATTAAATTAGATCTAGTGTAAAAGTTAAAATAATTTTCCCCAGGCTGTAAGTTTATTCTTCTGTTATTTAAATCTAGTGATAAATTCAGCATATGCTCTGGTCCATCTGGATGGGCAACAGATCAAAGTAAATGGCATGAAACAGAAATCTATGCTACATGCAACATGCTTCTATGATCTAATATTTTAAACTTGATGCAATGTAGGTTGTTAATCATTTAAATGATTTATGATTCAACAAAAGCATAAATTAGAGTAGAAATAGAAGGGCCAAGTAGCATAGGAATGATGCTACTCAACCTATTGGAATTTTTGAGCCCAGCACACACCTTGGGTGTCTCAACATAGTCTCAAAATAATAATCCAAAATATGGAAGGAAAATCTGAAACTCATATAATTTTTTTTTCCTGAATCCATTCACCAAAATGACAAGAGTCAAGGGGGAAGGCAGGAGAATTACAATTATGATGATATACTCAGCACTAGTAGGTTTGGCTGCAGGTGGCCAAAGCCAGTAGAGTTGGGAGGGTGTGAGAGGAACGCAGCCTCCCACACAGGCAAATGCTAGCCCATTCCCATGGTGTGAGACCTTGACAGGTTATGTTTATGACATCACTTCAGAGCGCCAGAATATGCCAGGGGTCTTAAAAGTAATGAATTTGATATGCTTTAATGCAATGCTGTTTAGACTAAAGTCTGACTGACAACACAGACTCAGTGATTCTCAAAGTCAAGCAGCCTGAGCTGTGAAGCTCTCGACTCCTTGGTTCTGCCCCACGTCCTGTAATATCCTACAGCCAACGATGCCACCTGAGAAGATCACAGACTTGCCCGTTGACTTTTCCAAACAGAATCTTCCCATGTACAGAGTGAAAATACTCAATAAATGTTGCTTTAGAGTTGGGTGGGTAGTATGATCTTTTAAAGTGTTTGAAAAAATTATTTTAAGGAGAAAGGGAAAAATACAGTGTAAAGTTCAGTGCAATGGAAATTAGTAAATCTGAATTCCTGATTAACTATTATATCCCAAAATCTAAACTTTGGAGCATATTTTGACATAAACTTTCTGCAATTTATTATTATTTATCTGAAAAGATGTTTAGCTTGTCATGAAATTCTGATGCTCAATATTCTTTTAATCCTAAATTACACATTCAGAATTGTATAGAACAGATTTAGATCTGTAACTTTTTGTTGTTGATCATTTTGGTTTGTCTGTTTTTGGTTTTTGCCATCCTAGTGATTGAACTCAGGACCTTGACCTTAACTCTCTCTCTCTCTCTCTCTCTCTCTCTTTGTCTCTCTCCAACTCTATCTCTCCCTCCCTCTCTGTCTCTCTCTCAGCTCAAGTCTTCAGTTACTTCAAAAGGTGTGACAATGTATAGATTTTATTATCTAAGACTTATCAACATCTATCCCTAAAACAGATTTTTAAGAAAAAAATATTTCAACTCTTTTGAAACATAATCTGACCTTGGTTTTCAATTTTATGAAATGCTTAAGTTTGGCAATAGTGCTCTGCTAATGGAGGTGTTGGAAGTAAACATAGTTCTGGTAAGTTCTGACCAATACAGCTAGTGTAGAAATGTCATCTCGCCAACTCTAAATAAGACTTCTTCACTCCATGAATAGGTTCTGCAGGGCTGACCTACTCCAGTGCTCCTCTGGCTACACAAAAGACAAAGCAGTTTCTCTGTTGAGTTTCTTAAGGACTAACAGACAGAGTAAGTAACTTCAGATACTGGTCCCTAGACACAGAACAAATTAACCTGAGTGAAGGGACAGAAAGGCAAGGTGGGGTAATATTATTGCATCTAACTTCATACAGGTGTGTGGAGCCATTCCCATGAAGAACTGAGTGAAAAGCTAGGTAAGTAAATCAGAACAGTAAGCTCCAGTCTCTGGAGAAGAAAAGAGATTACTGTGCCTTGACCTGAAGAAAAGTCAATGGTTATAATATAAAGAAAAAACACAGGAGACTGAGAAGTGGTTGTACTATGTATAAGTGAATCAGAGCGTTTTACAGTGGACTAATTTATTATGTGAGTTCTACTGGCAAAAGTACCACAAAACTAAAGCCAATGATGTCCCTCTGCAAGGAGCTGCGAATTAACCATGAAACAAGAAAGTGACAAAGAGAGTGGAGCAGGCCCACAAGGTTGGCATAGGCTGGAAGGGAGGTCAAAAGTGTTATCAAACACAGAGTGTGCCCGGGGAGCATAGCAGAAACTGAAGCATAAAATAAGAGAATAAATAATGTAAAGTAGAACCTTGGTCCACATAATTTAGGTAAATATGTCTCCATGATAAAACAGAGCAATTATATCTAAACATCTAGGGTCCAGATGAGAAGACTCAGGATCCTAAGACATCCGCTAATGTTACTAAGCCTTCTAAATACAGTATAACCAATGTAAGAAGTAAACATGTAACATCTTTCACATGGCAATTCAAAACTATACATAAAAATAGTGAATCACAGAATAACCAAGGGAAATAGCATTACTGAAAACTTTTCAGCTTGAATTTGAAATTCTTCAGTTTAAAATAAAATCTAAAATATATTGGGCTTTAAGTACTAAATTTATTTACATGACAAGGTGTGTTTTTACTAAAAAGTATCTTAAACATATGCTTAAGAGCTCTGTTAGGTATAGAAATCTTAAGGAGCTCAATTTGGAAGATTGTCATTTGGAATGATAGTCACTATCATTGTAATTGTCATGGTTGTAAAGTTAACTTAGCAACTAAAATTAACCAGTGGAGCAATGGCAAAGATGATTTCTATATGTAAATGTGGCATCGAAATAGATCATCACATCCTTTCAAAAATAGTGTGGCAAGCATAAAATCTGCATTTAACTTTAGAGACTTTCAGAACCAGCTGCACAGCTTTATTGAGGCTCTAGAACACAAAGCATGAGCATGTATCTCAAAGAAAAGCACTCTATCTGTTCTCCAACATTGCATAACAAATGATACTCAAACCTAGTGGTGTTTTATAAGAAGCATCTGTTTACTTAAGCCACGATTTCCAGAGGATGTTTATTCAGGCCTGGGCCAGGCTCAAATAATCAGTGAGAGTTTTTCACACGTCTGCCATCAGCGGGGGGCTGTTTGGTTTTGGCCTCCTGTTGCCAGAGGCAATGGAAATGCCTGTATTACACGTCTTTATCTAGTCTGGTTTATACATTTTACAAGGGGAAAAAAAGAGCAAATCCTAGTGGAAAATCATCTTTGAAGACTTGGTTTGCATAATTTTTCCTATTTCCTCATTGGTCAAAGGAAGTCGCAAAGTGAAGCCCTGAAACAGTGTTTGAAAAAATATCAAAGGCCTTGAGTAGAGAGTGATAGCAACAAATGAGGTCATTATTGCTATAATCACAGTACAACTACGTGAAACAAAATATAAATTAACAAAGACACTTTCATATTGAGAGTGCATGGCTCAGCGCTGGCTTGTTTTCTGGATCCATTCTCATCCACATACAGAAAAGTGAGCAAATTCCCTGAGGATTCCATCTCCTGAGCTACTTTCCCCAGGTTCCACAGTCATGGAAAGTTAACCCTTCTATGCCCTGCCTTAGTCTATATGCACAAATATCAGAACCACAGCTATTGAAGTTGCTGGAGAAGTGCAGTACCTGGGGAGAAATGCTGCTATGAAAACATAAAATATGTGCAGAGTTTTGACACAGACAGTAAGCAGAAGCCCACAGGACCTAGTGACGGTTGATTTTATGCATCACCTTGTATGGGTTTTGCTGCCCAGACATTTGACCAGATATTAATTAATCTCAGTGCATGTGTAAGAAGGTGCTAGATGCCCTGAGGAACCAAGCTGGCAAACTGAGTAAGGCAGGTTGCCCTGCAGAATATGATGGTCCTCATTCAGCTGCCGAAGAGCTGACTCAAACACAAGGGCTAAGCAGGAAACTCCTCCTGCCTGGCTACTTGAGCAGGAGTGCAGCTTCTCTCCTATCTTTGGACTTCAATTGGAAATTCAGCTTTTCGTGGATTTCAAACACTGTGGCTTTTGCACTGAGCTTCCAGGACTGACTTCACCACATCAGCCAATTCCTTGTAGGACGTCAGGTACACATACTTCCTATTGTCCCTGCATCTCTTGAGAACCATAACTAATACGGGCCTTGCTCATCTGTCAGCCAAAGATGCGAACACTCAGAATAAATTGTTCCAAGGCTGAACAAAAGGATGAGCAGGGTTAATGATGCAGTCTGGTGGTGCTTTCCTTTGTGAAAGTTACAGCAGCTGGGAGGACGACTGGTCTAGAGGTCTGCATGTAAGACACAGAAGTACAGACAAACTGAAAGACACAGTTTTTAATCTACTTATAAGGGAAATTCAAAGGAGCCTGGACTTACAGGTCTAAAATAAAACTATATTCCCTACTTCAGTTCCTTCAAGTAGAAGAGTCTCAAATTATAGAAATACCTCAGAACAAACCTCTATTCCTTGTTCCTCTCAGGTAAACATGTCAGAGTTAAGATGAACTCAAGAGAACAAACACTCTAGTCAGAGCTGAGGAAGATGAGAAGTGCTGCATCATAAACACTTTCATAAAGACAAGGGCCTTCCAAGGTGTTGAGAATGTCCAAGACAAGCCTCCTCCACTGTACAGCAGAGATTTAGAGAATCTCTAGGGTTGGCATAGCAGAGAAGAGCTTCTCTGAGAGACTCATGGTCATGGATTTTGTCTATTGTCAATGCACATGCAAGAAAACCATAAAATATTTCAAGAAACTGGTCAGCTTTGATTCAAGGGTACAGCTGGTCCAAAATGAAAATATACCATTGTACTTGCATGGAGCAGGAGGAAAGCTTGAGTAGCCTGTTTATTTGAAGTCATCTTTTATGAAAAATAAATGGTAAGCTCCAAAGGCAACCACACAGCAAATGGCAGAACTCAAGAGTGATAGGGGCCGGGGAGTTAGCTCAGTGGTTCTGGCACCTGTCTTGCAAGCGCAAGGGCCCAGGTTTGATTCCCCGGTAATCACATACCATACTGGGCATGGAGACTCACCCCAGCAGCAATCAGTACCACATACCACAGTGCCGGGCGTGGTGGCTCACGCCTGTAATCCCAGCACTCGGGAAGCAGAGGCAGGAGGATTGTGATGTGAGTTTGAGGCTGAGCTCAGGGCCAGCCTGAACCACAAAGCGAGACCCTGTCTCAAAAAACCAAAAAAAAAAAAAAAGAGTGATAGGAAGTGTTCTGGAGAACTACAAATAATTCCTCGGCCAAGCTGTGCTGACAAATGTTGGGGTAAGGCTTCGGGCCTCTGTTTCCGTCCTTTTTTAATGGCAGAGTCTCTGTGGAGCCTGTCCAGCACAATAACTGTACAACCAGTGGATAACTTTACATCCAAAGGATAACTTGCCACTGTATTTGTGAGGTTTTGAAAAGACCTGTACAGGAATAGGAGCAAGAAGCCTCCATTGTACCTGGACAGTTTAAACAATAAACTTCTGGAATTGTACTTGGTAACAAAATACAATGAGATTTTACAGATTCTGGAGAAAGTTTTTTTTACCCTGGGACATAAAGGAATGGATACACTTGTTGGGAAATGCGGATGACTTACTCAGAGTTACAACTTACTTACTTAGACTTACAAATGTCTGCTCTGCCCAGTGGGATCAACCACTGGGATTATTGCAGACATCTGCCCTGCCCTGTGGGATTTTAAACTACAAGGATTACTGCACTAGGATTATTGGACTTAAAACTTACTGGGACTTACTGGAATTGAAAGATGTCTGCTCTGCCCTATGTAATCTTCAACTACAGGGATTATTGTGGGATCACCCTGTTTTATGCATGCTAGGATTATGGTTCAAATGCTTGGCACCAAATAAAGGTGTGGTGAGCTCAGGTTATGGGCTCTTTGCTCCCCCTTCTGCTGCTGCAGTATTTGGCCTTTGGCTGCCACTGCTCAGAGCAGCAATAGTCAAGCCCGGACCCAGGCTTTTTCTTAAGGTTCTGACTTTGTTGTTTCTTGGTTGTTAAATCTTTTGCTGTGGGACTCACAGGGCATTGGGGTTCACCATGAGAGTTCTGGCTGCATCTTCTTCCCTGGACTCCCACACACACACTTGTGGCCACAAAGTGTACTGTGGTACTTCTAAAACAAGACCTCATGAATGGAAACTACATTAACACCCTTTGCAACTGAGTAAGAATGTAATTACTTCACCCAACAGGTTACTGCTCAAGTTATGCTTGTCAAAGTCCTAGGAGAATCATAAAATGAGTAATGCAAGTTTCTGATTTATGTTGTTAAATTCTACATAAACCCATTTAGAAATTCAAATTCTCTGTAAAAATATCCAACTCCCCTAAACTACCATACTATATGGATACAGAGCACGGAGACGCCATATGCAGGCTCTCTGGCTGGCAGTTCTAATCATCTGATCTTGATCCGGTCAGAGTGATCTTTCCAAGAATGCCAGTCCCAGAGTCACAGTTGCACACATTTAATAATCCCACTATGTGTCATTAAAGTTTCTGACTCACAAGATTCTTGGGCATTACAAGGCAGTTGTTTTAGATCATTAAGTTTTGAGATAACTGACTGCAATGGTAATGAGGGGCATTCCAGAGAGCAGATGTTGTTACCATGAAAAGCGTGCAAAACAGTTCCCAATTTAGCCATGGGAAGTGATTAATAATGATTATTGAGATTAATAATAATGATGATGAGAAATACATGAAATGTATAAGATTTATTATTATTAATGTCAGAATGACAGAAAAACTAGAGTGACCTTTAAGTACGCAATTATATCAAGGTAATAATACACAAGTATATCAAGAAATAATTTGTTAGTACTGTTTTCCAGCTATCCACAAATGATAAGTACCATAAGAAAAGAAAAGCTAGATTAATTCTTGTAATCTGACTGAATTTAGTGACCAAATTAGGGAAGAAGTAGCTCCTCAGCCATCTTCAGAACTCCTAAGGCCAGAACTTCCACAACTTGAGGCACTAGCAGGAGATAGTCACTTCCTTTGTGAGCATAAAACTAAGGTAGCACAACTGTTCCCTTAACCGATATGTATCATTTGTTGACCAGTCCATACAAATAATCCCTCAGCTGTATTCCCGTATCCAATTTAAATTTGGTGCACTGCCTCATACACAAGCATCTCTACATTCTTGAAGTCATTTAATAGATATCACACACATTGAAGTGGCCAGAAGTATCAAAAGAAAAAAAAAACTTTTAATGAGCAGTTCTTATAGAAATGATTCAAAGACCTGAGGCTGTAGATTCCACTTGGTAATAGAGTCATAATTGTGGAATTGAAGGTCATTTTAAATACTGTTCATCACAATATTATTTTGTTAAGAGCTGTGTTGAGGTGTGGAAAAATATTTTAAAAAAGAACAACTTTACCATTTTCCTAAGCATTCCAATGTTCAAAAGCTAATTCAACTTTCTGAATTTAGTTTCACTGATTATTTTAGTGTTCCAACGTGATCTATACTATATGAAACCTAAAGAATTGATTAAAAAAAAACAACTGAGAATATTAGTACTACAAAGATGAAAACAATGTCTTAGCAACACAGTCAATATTTTAAGAACTCAAATTTAAAAGTCCATGAAATGTGAAAAACTATTAGCACATATAAGGGGCATATGGTAATATGTGTGTGCAACTAAAGTATAAGCTTGTGTTTATATCTCTACATGTTCTTGACTCTAGGAATTCTTGGCTCAGCAACTAAGAAAATGAAGGAAGAAAAAGTCATAAGATTTCGCTTTTTTAAATCAAACATCCATTGCACTGACATGCAGAGATTTAGAATGATGGTAAAACTTTACCTAGCAATAAGTCTTTTATTTTCATTATTTTTTATAATCAATATAAAAGCTAAAATACATGTATCTATGTAACCTTACATGCCTCTTTATAGTGATAATAGCCATTAATTAATCAGTAATTTACTAAAAATAATAAGATACATTGATACCAGAAAACATGTACTTCTCTGCTTTTATTTGTCAAACACTTAATGGTGTTCTGTTTGCTTGAAAGAATCTTCTTAGAATTGTAGAACTATCAGCTCATTTTAACTCCCATGACTTTATGGTATAGTCCTCATACCTGTGATTACTTTACGTTTGAGGAGACTGAGATGCAGAGATGTTAAGAAACCTTGTTGAGGTCCCACAAGGAGGAGGGACAAAGTCCAGGTTTTAACCCAATTGCTCTCTTTCCAGACACGGACTTTTAACCACCTTGTTCAGTTTGAAGTAGAGGCTGTGATGCCCCAAATAGCAGATCTCCTTTAAATCTGAAGGTGATATTTCTCTTATGCTGTTGTCCGTCCTCAAAAAGAATGCCCAAGTCAGATGGAAGCCATGACAGTCCCAGGTGGACCCTTCACTGTGCCATGCACAACCGTGAGCAGAAATGTCTCTGCCAAAACACATATGAGCTACCTGATAGTTTCAAAGTTAATGGTCATGTGGAAAACGGTGTTAGGTTACAATAAAACATTGCTGAAATTATAATTGTTAAAGTTTCATAAAGTTATTGATAATCTCTACTGTAATTTCTGTTTTTTGTAATTAACTTTGAGTAAAATGAAAAAGTAAAGCTGGTTTCCAAAACTAAGTTTGTACAACTTCAGTCACTGGGCTGTCGGAGCAGCACATAAATACTGCGATTCACCCGGGTATCAATTTGTTCAAGTTAAGGTGAGAATAACGACTGTGTCCTGAGTCCGAGCAGGACTCATGCAGCAAATTGTTTTCTGCATCTCTCAAAACCTGCATTTTCATGTCGTACGGTATTGTATGTCCAGTGGTTTCCTAATGCCCGTGCTTTTCCCCAAAGAAACTCTTTTTATTCATATGGACACCAAAAGCACGCATTCTACAAAAGGCAACGTGTTGCTTTGATCAGAAAACACATGTTCAACAGTAGTGAGGAAGGGAAGGGAGCCCCTTGGGTCTGTCTGCTTCACTTCTGTTACTCAAGTTGGCACCGTCTGATGAACAGGATGAGGTGAAGATGGGAGGCTGATGCCAGCACTCAGGAGCACCGTCCTTTCTTGGGCTTCCTTGTTCCCCTCTGAAGAGTGAGGTCTTAGCACCAGTTCTGTGTCCTGTCGTGCCTTCTCAGTCCCTTAAGAGGGTTGCAGAGACAGCACAGGGACGAATATGAAACAGATGCCATGTGTCATGCTCACCTAGAGATCATGAAGGTCAAACATGTAATAAATTTTAAATACTGCCAGCGGTTCAGGAGGATATTCTGGCAAGGAGTCTGGGGAAGGCAATATTCAGGCTCAGCTCCTTTTCTTGCACCAAGCTCTCCAGTGAGGGATTCTTCCTCCATCTTGGTGTGGAGAGCGTTCCCTATACGCCATAACTAATGAAGTTCAGTGTTGACTCATCAGCAACTTCCAAAACTCCCAATTAATAAAACATGAGTAGCTACACCTGCTGCTCTCATGCTGCGAGGCTCTTCCACATAAGGGCTTCACGCGCCAGTCATCCATACACAATGACCACACGGAGTCTCATTAAAGCAGCCATCAGTTCACGGTGAAGTTGGTTAAGACTTGTGCCAGGGCCGCATCCTAAAAATCTACCTGCCTAATCAAGGCCTGTTTTTAAAATATAGATCAGGGTGTGCCGGCAATTATTATTTGTTTTCATTTGATAGTCAATAAAATGTGTAATTCAGTCTTACTTATCAGTGCAATTACCTACAACATCTGTTTTCAGCAAGAAAAATGAACGTGAATTATGCTAATTTCATTGCTGAAAGCAAATAATAATATGGAAATTTCCTGGTTTCCATTTTATAAAGCATTTTAACACCATTAGCATACCCAGTGGAATTCATTCTAAACACGTGGAACTCTAATATTCAATTTAGACTCAGGATAGTAGCTGGAAAGTGCTCTTCTGGAGAAATGAAAAAATTAGCCTTTTTACCCCTTTGCATTTTCCCTGTAGCATCAGAGTCACACCTGCTAAAGATGGATTTCATTTGGTTAACACGAGCATAACCTTGGTGCTCTAGTTAAATGTTCTTTCAGCAAGGCTATTTATAAATTAACATTTATGATAACTTTTCAAGATCCAAAATACTTCAAATCTCTCTGCAGGAAACTACTATTATGTATTTTGGCAAAGTATCCTTTAATGTTCTTTATGCAGTAAAAGACAAGCACCCAACTTAATTTTGTTTTTTAAAAAAGGCTTAAATAGTAAAGGACATAATATAGTTACTTCATTTAAAAGTTGTTTGATTTGGAACAAGAGTTGGTTTAGGAAAGACTGACTTGCTAATTCAATCAACACCATCCAAAAACCAATTTTTGCTTTCTCAGTTTTGCTTATGTCCAAGTTACCTTTCAAATCGAGGCAAGTTTTCAGCATCAACGTGACTTCTTTTCCAAAAGGTCTACTAAAGGTTCAATATGTGTCACTGATTCTGGTATTATACATGGCCATTCGCAGACTGAGTACCATCATGGGGCACCATGACACACTGATTGCTTTAAGCTAATCAAGTCTTCTTGAATCACATGGGTGATGGAAGCCAGGGGAAGTATTATTTCCTGAACACTGAAGAAAAGAAAAAATGTGAACTGGATGTTCACTCGTGGTGAGTTCTCACTGCTCAGTCCTGTCCTCGCTAGGCCCAACACATCCTTGAAGATCAAGGCATCCTCTGTGTGCCCAAGGAGCACAGGAACACAGGACTCTGTGAAGGGCTGAGGCTGAACTCCAAGGGCAGCTATCAAACTGACCACTAATCTTCATCTGGTCACTGTCTTCCATAGTCATTGGATAATGTGGTAGACAAGTAGGTTTTCTTTCATGTCCTTGACTTTGGTGACTAGCAGGAGGGCACCGGGGCAGCTGCCCGCTGTGCAATATATTGGGAACTGCATTTTGACAACCTAAACTATGACAAGAAATACTGCTAGGAAATGATTATCTGTTCTTGAGATTTATAGAAACAAGGTATGTCTCTTGACTAGGGGAACAGGATCAGAAACCTGCAGCCTGTGAGAAGGGGCCCATCAATGTGTGATCACCCATCTCCTGCATAAACCATGTGTCAGTCATCTCCTCAGCAAGCTGACTGACTGTGTCCTTCCATCTTCCAATCAGTGAGTTTGTCATAACACATTTCTCCACCATCACCTTTCCTCTTGACTCATGTCATTGGTTGTGTGGTGAGTGCACTGAGCCTGTGTGGGGTAATAGGAGTAATAAGGAAAGAATTAAGAATTCTTTTTTCAATAATTTCAATAATTCTTTTTGCAATTTCTGTTTTAAATTTTTTTTTTTCTAAAGAGAGACTTAGAAGGATAAATGAGCTACTGAGGGCTACTGATTTCTGTCACATATACTGAATCTCAGTCTAGTATCCATCCAATTACAGTGGACCCTTGAGTTATGACTAGCCTGGGATACAAACAACTTGAGCTACAACTGGAATTTTAGTTGCAACTTATGAACAAAGTCTTGAGTTATAATCCAAATGCAGGCTTCTTGTGCCTCCAAATGGTCTCAGATACAGATTTAAACCTTAAAGAACTTTTAAAAGAACATTATAATATCCTTTCCTATGTAAGGTTAATTGAGAAATCTTGGTCCAAAATCTCTCTGAGAACACTGAGATCTGCCTGTGTATAGTGGAGAGACTTCAAACTCTGTGTAGGGGAAACTGAACTCTCACTGACCAACTTGAATTACAACTGGCCCTCCAGCACGGGTTGAATCTTAAGTCAAGGGTCCAGTATAAACTATTTTGTTTATTATTTAATTTTACCACATTTTCTAAAATTTAACAACATGAATACATCTTTAAATTTTATATTTCATCTGGTTTTCACATCTTAAACAAACACTATAAAAGAGCTAAAACTCTACTATTCATAAGTTAGCATTTTGAGGAATTGAGCTTTGTCCTGAATTCAGCACTAAATAGTATGTGACTTTGCAAGCACTTTATTCTATAAAGGTTTTTATAGTGGAAATGAAGTAAAAAACAATTTTAAAGACTTTCTAATTGTGAAATCCTTTGTTTAAAACACTGTTTAGGGAATGTGAAAGGCTTAGATATCTTAATTGTAAATAAAATGGAAAAGAAGAAAGAAAGAGAGAAAGAGAGAATGGAAGAGAGAGAGAGAGAGACAAGATTCGATTTCAGAATGGTCTAAATCCTAAACTTCTACAGTGACATTACGTGCTTTTTTTATAGAGAGTAGTACTACATTACACCATATTTTCTTTATCCATTCATCATTGGCAGTTATAAAAATGGCTTCCAAGACTTAGCTACTATGAATTGTGCTGCTATAAACATTGCTATGAACAATGTAATATGATGTATTTAAATCTTTAGGAATATACCTAAAAAAAGGAATAGCTAGATCAAATGAGATTTATAGGCTTAGCTTTTGAAAAATCTTCATATTAATTTCCATGGTCCTTGTAATGTACATCCCCACCAACAATGTAGGATTCCTTTTTCCCTACAATCTCAGCAGCATTTTTTAAATAAGATTTTGATAAATTCTAGTCATTTGTAGGAAAATGGAAACATCTTGGGAACATAATGTTAAGTAAATAAATCAGATATACAACTTTAAATATTGCATGATTTTCCTTAATGAGAAACCCAAACTACAAGAGCAAAATAAAAGATATACAATAAGAAGCAGAGGAACAGATCTTTTTAAATGAGAAGAGAATCAAGAAGTAAAGGAAGAGTGGAGGAAGGGGAGAGAAAGAGGATAAAAAAGATGGATTGTGCATGTAACAAATTCACATAAGGAAGGCAACATAACGTACAGCAAACACGTCCTTACTAAACAACAGAAATGTTTTTGTGACACTTTTAACTAAAAATAATTAATGAATCTTTGCTCATTATTTTCAAAATGAAAATATACATTAAAATGTCATATGTATATTTTTATCTCACTAAAGTTAATTAAGGGATTTTTAAGTAACAGATCTGCAGCTATTTGGAGGAAAATAAAGATGACCCCTGGTTATATTGGAGAAGGTTATTCTAAACAAGAGAAACCTAGCAGACTTTTTGGAAAAAAAAAAAGAAAGAAAAATTATAAAAAGAAAACTATCATAATATACTAAAAATAGTAAAAGGAAATATACACAAAACAGAGATTTTTTTTAATTATCTTTATTGGTACATTAAATATACACATCATGATTGCACTCCATAATGGGGATTTGTACCAGTATAAGACACAACGTAATTCTCATTTTTTGCACCCCCTAATTTCTCTTAAAGCCCATTCACTACATGTGGTCATCTAGAAAGTGGGGAAAGTTGGGAAGAAAGGACTTGGGACCTCTCTCCCTTCTACTGGGACTCCTGCCCCTCAGCTGTGGACTCCTCGTACTAAGGAGACCAAGGTGATTTAGTGTGTGATGCAGGAGATGGCAGAAGCCTTAGAGACAGAGCCCTGTGGTCCCCAAATTTGAAACACAGTGAATCTCACATTTGCTGACAACTTCCAACAAGTTAGAAAGACTATGTCCTTGAGTTGCATGAAATATTAAATTTATACAATCATATCTACAATGATTATAATTTCCAGATATAGAGGAGGAAGTTAAAGGTATCCCTAGAGCACTAAGAATTTGATTAATAAAACTTGCCTCCTTTGTAAGAGATTTTCTCTAAGCTCAAGTTTCTAACATGAACCAATTACAGCTTAGTAAGTTGTGTTAATATAGCTTAAAAGGAAAGACTGGAAAATGGCCACTTAACAAAATAGGCACATGACAATGTCTCTGAACCAGAGAATAAGAAATCTGGAATTTTGAACTTATTAGGAGTGTTTATTTTCGCCCAAAGCTTTCTTAAGGTCATGGTTTTCCCCTGGTACAGGCAAATTATTTCCCAACCCAATCACTCCATCTCCCCCATTGATCGTACCAGACTAAGGAGAGTCTGACTGTTAATTTTCTTTCTCTGGAACTTGCACTCAAGTATTTCATCAATGAATTTAGATAGATTATCTTCAGGGATAAATTAGTAAATTTGATCAATTCCATTCCACTAATACCACAACTTTCTAAGTAGCTGAAGTGGTGGCAAGAGTCAACTGGCGGTGCTAATAAAATCAAGTAGCACAAAGCACTGTCCTTTGAATACCAAAGCCATTAGAGCTGAGTCCTCAAAAAGAGAAAGTATGTCCCTTCCGTCACTCTTGACATGAATTCCACAGAAGCTCAACACACTTTGTGTTTTGTGTTTCAAGGATTTTATATGCATATAATTAGAACATGGAACGCAAAATACAGCAAAGTATGTATCTATTATTACTCTTGATGTTAGACACTTTTTAATATTAGCCTGTGAGTTGTTTATAGCTCAGCTCTTCTGGATTGTAAGTCGCATTGATCAAAAATTTTTCTATTTTCTTCATGTGTCCAAAAACAAAAAATACCTGAAATCAAGCTAACTGATTCAAGAGTTTAATTTCTTGGGTGCTAGTAATGAAATTGATTCCTACTTAAATTAGCAAATTCTTATCTCTACAATTAGATAATTTCCTCAGTGTCCGTGTGGATTCTCTGAATAGCTTTAAGCCTGGAAAACACGATAAGGAAGTTTCTCATTTGTTCAACCAAGGATCATCCACAGAAGCATGAGAGATTTATTTTCCTTTAGAAGTTTTTGTACAAAACAAGCATGTTTCGCTCTTTCACACAAAGGATGGATGTTGTTTAACGTGTCCATCTAAAAATACATTCGCCATTCTTTTCCACTAGTTCACCAAAGAAATAATTTAATGGCATATAAGATTTGATAAAATATTTCAAATATTCCTCTAAAGAAAACTTAATTTCACCCTATAGAAAAGCAAGAAGCATTTCAAATCTTAAAAGTGTTTCGTCTTCTGACATTCAGAGCTATATCTCTTTCTAAAAATAATACGTAGGCTGCAAGGTCTCTTTAGTTTGCTCATAACTAACCTAATTTTCCTTCTAGAAAGCCTGCTGACTCCTCTGTGAACTCTGGTTAACCGCGAGGTGAGGCAGAAGCCTTTCGAGTCTTTCTATACTTACTGCAGAAAAGCAACTGCCCTTTCCGAAACTGCCAACATGCCCTCCAACTTGTTTTCTTTTTTGGTTCCAGCTAAGGTTCTTTGGAGAAACGAATCAGCCAACATCAAATCATTCTGTCTTTCTCTCTCTCTCTTTTTTTTTTTTTTTAGGACCAGGAAAAAATTATGCTCATTGTAACACAAAGTCTCTAGGCAGAAGGGTTGCATCCACTGATCCTTTCTGAATGCGTGAGTGTGACTTGAACTGCGCATGCGTAGAATGTGCCCACCTCTACCTGTGAGGCAGTTTCCTGGAGAAAAGCCAAAGCTCCTTGCTATCTTTGGGTAGGATGCAGTTCTGCGAATGAATTCTAGTGCTTTTCTTACCTGCTGCAAGAACTGAATATTTATCTGCTGCTTGTGCTTAGTGGCCTTGTACTCAACAAGGGACAAACCGATTGTATTGAGTGACAGTCTTGGGTTTTTGCCCTGGAGAGAGACAGCTGTTCGCATGTGGGTACTTTAAAATATTTGCAAGGTTACTTGAAGATGTGCTTTAGAATCAGTGTTGAACCAGATTGTAGCTATTTTTACATGATGCAGAATAACTTTATTTTTTTATTTGTTTTTTGTTGTTGTTTTTGTTTATTTTTTATTTTTTATTTATTTTTTTTTTTGAGACAGGGTCTTGCTTTGTGGTTCAGGCTGACCCTGAGCTCAGCCTCAAACTCACATCACAGCAATCCTCCTGCCTCTACCTCCCGAGTGCTGGGCTTACAGGCATGAGCCACCACACCCAGCACTGTGGTATGCGATGCTGATTGCTGCTGGTCGTGAGTCTCCACACCTAGTATTATATTTGGTTACCGGGGGTCGAACCTGGGCCCTTGCACTTCAAGACAGGCGCTAGAACCACTGAGCTACATCCCCGG
Organism: Petromus typicus; assembly: GCA_004026965.1. Lineage (NCBI taxonomy): Eukaryota > Metazoa > Chordata > Mammalia > Rodentia > Petromuridae > Petromus > Petromus typicus. The sequence continues at coordinate 21,131 of PVIR01010499.1, read as the reverse complement.
CCTCAACTTTATTATTTCTTACAGAGTAATTTGGTTTTTTTCAAAAATCATGTAAGCCGGTTACCCCATTGTATCTATTTTATGTCAAGCAGAAATCAACGGTGTGAGATTTCTGGTGAAGACTTAGAACTGAAAGGAGATTTTCATTTCCAATCACTCCAGATTCTAAACAAAACTGCTGCCCTATGTTTTTATATGAAGTTTTCTTCCATAAATCTTCAATCTATCCAAAGTTTTTGAATCTGAGTAAGTTATGTATAACTTTTTGTAAATCTAGCTTTAGTACTTCATAACAATACACCAATTTTCAATACACCAATAAACTTACACCAATAAACTTAAGAGACAGCTCTTAGGTATTCTAATAATCAAATTACCAATCACAGGACAAGACACATTACAGAAATATTCCCAGTTAATATTGAGCCAATGAGTACTTTTACCAAATATGCTTCATTCTTAGAAATAAACACTTTGTATGTGAATGACAGAAAAATCACCAAGGTAAAAGTATCTCTTACACTAATTAATCAGAAATTTTTACTAAAGCTTTTTATGAATTCTAGACACCAGACCTTACTGCTCTCCAAAGATATTATAAAAATCAGTGCAAATAAAGTACAGAGGCTCTATGAGTGACTTTTGTCAACTACAAATATATTCAAGTTTATTATTATTTTCCTCGTAGGCAGTTTGACACCGGACTCTTGTGTTTTATTTCTTTTATTTTCATTTGTTGCTTCCTCTGTCCTTACTATCTACCCTTGAAAAAAAGTGAACAGCCCTGGAGATGGAGAAAACTTTATTTCCTACCCACTTAGTGAAACACAGGACTAGACCACAGTCATACTAATGCCAAAAGAATGTCTCTGTGTCTGGCATCTATCTCAAGCTCCCTTTTAACAGGACACTATAGTGCTGAGGTCTTTACACACAGTTTTTACTTCATTCAATCCTACCAATAAAATCAAATTTTTAAAAAAAGCTTTGAAATGAATTCTCAGCATCTGCTCTTGGAAGCAGTTTAACTCACATGATCTGTAGCTAAATTTCACCCCCAAATGAAGCCTAAACATAATAAGCATTATATTCTAGGCTGTCTCAAATGTTTTTTTTTTCATTAGAAATAAAATACAATTGAACAAAGACCACACAAGTCATAACATCACATATCCCTGAGCCACCAATGAACGGAGAGTAACTGATCCTCTAAGGAACTAATTCATGCTGTGAATTCAGTGTCACAGCTTTCCTGTCCCTGATATCTCTGCTGTTTTGTTAAGAAAGTTATTCTCAAACACTATAGCTTCCTGGGAAGAGAGCAAAATTAGCCAACATCTGCTGTTTCTCTGTCTGAACATAAATAACAGCAACAGGACACCCAGGTTGGACCCCATGAGCCATAAAACTCAAAAATGACTCTGTCAATTGTTTAAAGAAAGGGGCAGAAGTTTCCATCTGTCAAATAGTAAGTGTCCTCATGAGTGGGGTACTTTCTTCATTGATAAAAGCGTCTACGTGTCACACAGCCCTCCCAGAGCAGATGCTCCTCCTGCGTCCACTACCCCACACCGAGCCAGAACCCACTGCTCTTCAGCTCAGCTGCACCTTGCGGGGCAGAGCTGCAGTGGCTGCGCTGGCTCAGCTCTGTCATTTTGTGCAATCAGTTCTCTTCTTACCTCGACTTCCTTGTTCTTCTCTTTGTTTCTGCCCATTGAACTTCTCCCATTGCTGGCAGTCTCCCGTGCTGGGATTACGGAAATCTGGTGGAGGGGCATATTGGCACAGCTGCAGGTTGCCAGTCCCTGATTGGATGCCTGATCTCTTCACTCGCCCTGAGTAGCCCACCTGCACAATTGTTCACATCCTTCCTTTGCCAAGCTCAGGTCTAAATAAAAAGGGGAAAAATAGTGTTTGAGACACTATGCAGCAGAAGCCAGGGTCTTCTGGCCAAATGTCAAGCACCTTGAAAGGGGATTTGAAAGGAAATGCAAGAGCAAACAGTGCAGGGAGTGTGGCATTCTCAAAAGGACGATTCACTGCTAGTCATAACTGTACTGCTTTGTCACTGGAGTACCCCTCTCCCCTAGGAGCATTGTGGGAGACAATTCAATTTCTATGGCACCTAATAACTGTCATGGAAACCAAGGAAACCTAGGTCTCACAGGCCCTTATTAGCAACTGCTTCCTTTAATGGCACAGACTCCCACATTTGCAGCGGCTGTCACTTCTGCTTTTGTTTCTCCCCCGATTCCCTCAGGAGTCCACTAAGCACCCAGAGACACTGCATCCTGCTGACGAGGTAAATACGCAGAAGGCTGAAAAGCTTAGTGTCCTATTTGGAGCCAAATCTCTTCCTTGCAAAGCCGGGCTAGTTGACTGTGTCCTTCATGCATCCACAGTAATCTGCTTAGGTCAAAGGCTCTGCCTTGAAGTGGAGAGCATCACACAGGGAGCGGGTGTGCCTGGTGATTATAAGTGTCTGTGGCTGGCAGGAAGACGGTGAACTGCTCTCTGTGCCTCTCTTACTAAGATATGGGCAGTAGGAGTCTAAGGCATCATTCTCTCTGAAGCAGAGACGCCCACTAAGTCTGTGCTATCTTCTCAGGAGAGTCCTACACTTCGTTGAAATATATAATGAGTCAGAATGTCTGCCTTTTAAATCAAAAATAAAACAATATTGAGGTAAAGTGATTTTTTTTTTTTGAGACAGAGCCTTGCTTTGTAGTTTAGACTGCCTCCTTACTCACTGTGTATCCCAGGCCAGCCTCTAGCTCACAGCAGTCCTCCTGCCTCTGCCTCCTGAGTTCTGAGACTACACCATGCCTGGCACTGTGGTATATGGTTAACTCAGGACCTTGTGCTTACCAGGCAGATGCCTGAACCACTGAGCTAAATATCCAGCCTATAAAGTGAATTCTTAAAGAGCCTTGACTAGAAAAATTTCACTTTTCCCCTGTGATTATTTCCCCTTGGTTAGGCATTTTTTCTTAAAAAAAAACGAAACAGAATTTCTTTTTCTGAATTTGGTGCATCTATTTCATATTATTCTAGGTATTGTGGAAAAATCATATCTTCCTGTGTCTTTTGTACTGGTTTACCCTGAGAAGCAAAATTCAGAAAAGGCTTGGTTTTTAAAATATGTTCTCAGGCACTGTTTGTGAGTTAGATTTTATTCCCAGACATGAAGGATATCTTCAAAGCTGTCTCTAATTATAATTTATTTCTTACTTTTTGTCTTCTGTCCAATAATGCAAATATCAAAAACTAATACAATTTGTTCACATTTGGGATAGCAAAAAAACATTGAAAAGGTAGTTATTGACAATGAAGGGGAAAAAAATAGTCAATTTACCCCTACACCCTTTTTCCTTTAACAAGCAGAAAAAGAATGTGATAGTAATAAAGAAAAAAGAAAACAAAGCTTATGTGTATGGGGGATGGGAAGGTTACAGAGCTGGGGGAAGGAGAAAAAATGAGACTCAAATTGTGTCATATTCTGGTACAAACTCTCAATGTTAAATACTATGATGATGTGTATTCAACCAACAAAATTTGAATTTTTTAAAAAATTACACAGATAACACACCAAAAAAAGTCAATTTAAACATGGCAAAATAGGCTGTTTTTAATTTAAACATTTGTATTAAAAAAGTACTCCAGTGTTTTTCAATTGTTGTCCTACTATGTGCCACTTCTGAATTCCTCATCTTTGCAAGGTTCTCATGCCTTCCACCTACTGAGCTCCTGTGGGAACATTTGATAAGCTACAGCTATCTACTGCAGCTAGTGTAGATAGCTATACTACTGAAGATTCAGATTCAGCAGGGCTGTGATGGGGACCTGAAGTGGACAGATTTTAAAACATCTTGCACAAACTAATTTTGAAAATCACTGCAGCCTAGCACAAAACAAGCAAATTAAAGTTTGCACAGCAAAAATATCTTGCTTTAGAGTAGAAAAACTAAACTCTGCAGGCAGCCCTTCACGTGGCTTTTGATCCTCATTTGTTTTATCTTACAAAGTATATTTGTGGCATACAGAAGTTTGAAGGAATGTACTAAATATTCCCATCTTCCAAAAATACCATGTGCAAAGAAAGATTGATAATGTTTAACTACTGCTGTACTGAAGGGGTACATCTGTGACATGTAATTGGTAAGGGGACATTTCCTTACCTCAAAAATGATTTTTATCTAAATGATTTTTATCCTTTTATCTAGAAGGACTATTTTCATTAAGAGAAGATTGAATAGAAAATTCTATAAATCTAATAGCCATGACCAATACTAAAATTTAAATTACAAACCTCTTTAGAAAAGTAATATTGTCAGTGTTTATATCCATGAAAAGTTCCATTAAATGCCGAAGTGTTTTCTAGATAAAGTTAAACTTCGGTACTTTTGCCCAAAATATTAATTAAAGTTGCAGAAAAGAAGATTTTTAGCTTGAATTAACTAAACAGCTGTTTAATCCTGTACCTCATTATGCACAGGAGGTTATCCTTTGTTTGCAATGAGATTTTTCAAAAATAAGAATTAAATGTTAAGTTAATTTGATTTATATGGTTGAGTTATTTCAATTAGCTTTCTCTGATCCTACAATGTAGAGTATAAATTGAATTTCAGGAAAAGGATATTTGTTCCTTAAAGTAGTTACAAACTAAACAAGGGGAAGTTTATTATATTCTTAAATGATGTGTTAGAAATTTTAAAAAAATAATAAACATTTATGTAATTTTGTATCAGCTATTACTAATTAAGCTGCTAAGATTTCCAAACTGTATCAATGAGAGAAATATGTTTTTAACACCATGTGTTGGGTATATGTGGCTGACTTGGAACAGGGGAAGACACATTAACTGATGTCCCTGGCTTACTTTCATCTAATACCTCTCCTCAAGCAGCTCCCAAAGTGCTCTGCCATCTAGAAGCAGGAAGTCTCTGGGGTGGCTGCTTATGTAACAACCAAAGCTAAGAAGACCGTGGGTGCATGCCTTTCTCCTGTGGGACCACAGACCATTCAGCGCAGTAATTAACCCATGTGGAGTAAGCAAGGAGTACTGCATTCAGCAATCAAGCATCAACAGGCACTGGCCCTGTTCCCAGAGATCAGCAATTCGGCCAGCTTCTGTCACATACACTGTGCACAATCCTGCCCTCTAAATCTTATTTTTGGAGAAATCATAGACCATAATTACTATTGAAACAATCTCAGAATATCATACTCCAGGCAGATACTATTCCCCCTTTATACTAAATTATATTGTTTTATCTGACATCCTGACTTCCAGCCTTCTGGCTCATTTATGGTTCATAACTCTACTACTAAGAATGGAGTTTTCTCTAACACCTTCTGATTTGCCTTTTCCCTAATAGCTTCAGATTTAGAAAGAAAAAAAGAAGAGAAGAGAAGAAAGTAAAAAGGAAAAAATGAGAATCAAGTCATGTCATACTCTGATACTAATGCATGCAATGGCCAGACTGATAATTTAATCCAATCAACACATATTAAGCATCTTCAGTGTTTTCTGAATTATGCTAGAGTGAGAGAGCAGAAGGTAATTGTGAAATTATGCAGTACAATCTCTAATCAAGGAGTTTACTGAGTCATTAGGGAGGTGAGACTTACATAGAGAAGTCAGCTTGAAAATAGTATAGCACATCACATCTAATTTTTGAGAGATAATGCAAAATAGTAAATTAAATGTCAAGGAAAGTTTGTATGCCAAGAAATCACACCAGGGCTCAATAATTAAAGGAATCTTAAGGAGGAACTGGGCATGAGTTGGGCTAGGTAGACAAGATGACTAAGCCATTTCACGCATAGGAATTAGCAGGAGGATGGAATGTGAGAGGTCAGGGTACCATTTTAAATAACACAGAAAAGGTGCTTAGGATTTCTGGTTGGTTTAGGACATATATGGTCCTTAAGACATGACACCAATAGACATTTGGGAGGAGAAATGGAAGAAAATAGGCCACGACAGTTTAAAAAAACTTTCAGTGTCAAAATTAGAACTGCATAGATACAAGGAGGAAAAATAATGCAGTTAAGAATTTTAAGTAATCTGAAAATAGAAACAAGACATTAAGATGGAGAAAGGATATTTCATAACAAATCCCCAGTGAAAAAGAGCAAAGCTAGACTCGGTGTCATTGCAGAGGGCATCTGAGGGCTACTGTCAGAGGTTACAGGGAAGAAGACAAGGGAAGAGACATCGCACCAGGACATTACAGCCTCCGATAAAAGAACAGAAGAAAACAACTGGAATTGGAAGGCTACTTTACTAAAGCAAACTCTGAAGGGCCAGGGATTTAGCTCAGCGGTTCTGGCACCTGCTTTGCAAGAGCAAGGATCCAGGTTCGGTCCCCAGTAATAATATACCATACTGGGTGTGGAGACACACCCAGCAGCAATCAGTACCACATACCACCGTGTTGGGTGTGGTGGCTCATGCCAATAATCACAGCACTTGGGAGGCAGAGGCAGGAGGATTGCTGTGATGTGAGTTTGAGGCTGAGTGCAGGGCCAGACTGAACTACAAAGTGAGACCCTGTTAAAAAAAAAAAAAAAAAAAAAAAAAAAAAAAAAAAAAAAAAAAAAAAAAAAAAAAAAAAAAAAAAAAAGCAGCAAAGCCTGAAGCATACATTCTCACAGAAGTGAGGGAACAACCCAAACCAGCCTAACAATGTTAACGGGAATAATGAGAGAGAAAAGTGACCAAGATTTCCAGTCTAGACATGGGAGAAGACAGGAAAGGGAAGAGGAAGAGGAAATACAAGAAAGATTAGGGTGTTATACATCAGGTAGCAACTCCCCACAATTAATGGAATTTCTGGGTACTGGAAACATGTACTAATAAAAAAAATTTAGAAAGAAATCTGCAAAGTAATGCTGTACTAGAAATGCTACTTTTCCTAGATTTTGTGTGTTCAGAATCCAGATATATTTTGTGTGTGCACATCGTTAGAAGCCTGTCCTTGGAATGTGAATATTTTCTCTCTGATGAATTTTCAGATATAACTGGAAGATCAGTATTCAACACTGAAGGCAGGATGGTGGAATGGATGAACTCTCAAGATTTTGATTCTTTTCTCTAGAAGGTTCTGGTACTAATTTTGGTCATACCTGTTTTTTGAGGCTGAAGCAGATAACAGCATGACCAAGCAATTCATTTTAATCTTCTGAGGAATCAACAGAACTCTTCATAGATGCATAAAATTTGTTGCAATTATGGCACACATTAAAATAGTTGTACTATTTGTATTCTTTACGCTATGTTCATAAAGAAAGAATATCAGTAGAAGTAGAATATCTCTACTAACTTTAAGGGGCTAATCTTTCTCTTTTGTAACTTGTCAATAGAATAAAATAATTCATTTGATTTTCCAAAACATGGTATGTAAGAAATATCTAATATTAATTAGATATAAATAATTAGCTTTGTAAAATATTTTAGAGTTAAACAAGCCAGTTAATGCTTTGTTTTATTTTCTTGACAAGCCAAGTAGAATCAATGTTTTGTTTAAAGATAAGATTTACTTTGGCAAACACTTAAATTCAACCTCGCTCTCCAAGCACAAAATGGCCAGGTTAATCTTTGTTAAGGTCCTGCACAGCTTTGACAATACTGGTGTATCTAGCTGAACAAAAAGAAAATAGAAAAAGATTCTCTGAGAACAAATTTCTGTTTGTTCACAAATCTCCAGAAATTAGAAGCTGCTCACCACAGGATGGTATGGCATTTCTGGGGAATGGAGTGATGGTAGAAGTCTTGTGATACCACAGCTTCACAATCTCTTTATTCTCATCCAGGAGGTGTGTGCACATGTGCGGAGGTGTACACACGTGTGGGTGCGGAATGGCTATCTCAGTACTCTGTAGCATAGTTCCTCTTATTCAGTAGCTTACAGAAAGAAATAGCATATTCTCTTTGCTCTAAAAACTTTGGCTTACTGCACCAAAAACACAAAGAGTATATTTAGTAAAAAGTTTCCTGTGTAGCTTTTCATTTTTTTTGCTCCTCCACCAAAGCAGAGGAGACTAGACCCTGACATTCCTATGAAGCAACATGCTTACACACTTTATTTTAGAGTTATAACTAAAGTTTAAGTCTCAGGCTAAGGGTGTAGCTCAGTGGTTCTGAGCTTGCCTAGCAAGTGCAAGGCCCTGAATTCAATCCCTGGTACTACTATTAATAATAATAATAATAATAATAATAATAATAATAATATATAGATATAATTAATATATAAATTTAATATAAATTTGATGTATAAATATATAATTGTATAAATATAATTAATAATTATTATTATATAATACAATATAATAAGATAAGATTTAAGTTTTAATGATTACAAATAAAACCTGCACAAATGTTATTTTTTTTCTTTACCATGATGGAAATATCTCTTGCTGGTCTTTGTTCAGTTTAAGTGGAAAGTGGAATAATAGAGTCTTATATTTGGAAGGCAGTTTAGAAAACATTGTACATGTCACTGACAGTCTTTGGAGATGGAATGTTTCAACATAACTGAAGATAAAGAGTTGACAGAAGGGTATAAGAAAACCTTTTAATAGAAAGACCTTCAGTGTTTAACCAATGCGATGAGGATAAACTTCATATGTGTTTTAACTAAAAGCCAACCACGTGATAAACATATCCATTTAAACAATTTATTTACTTCTAAGAAATGTGGAAAGAATATATTTTATGATACAGTCATAAATTATACACCTGTCTTCTTCAGAAACTGCATTTTACTTAATTTTCAAAACGTATCTGAAATATTCACATTTTATTACTCAATGTATAGTTATTAGTATTGAAGTTCACCTAGTTTTTTTGATTTTATTATCTTGGCCCACTGACGATGCAAAATGCCAGCTTAAAATATTTGCTATTTTTATTTTAGGAATAAGTCATATTTACAACATTTTTTTACTAAGCAAGCTGTGCTCAAAAATGCAGTGAATATTTAATTTTTTTAAAAAATTATTACAGTAAAGGACACATTGCCACTAATCTCTTCTTTACTTCAAACATTTATCTCGTCTTTCTTGCCATTTTCTGAAGTGGTTCTGAAAAGTGGTTCCTTTTTCACAAGTGTCTTTAGTTATGATTTCATGGTTGCTTCAGTGTCCTGAACTGACTCAAAACATTTACTTTTCATAATCAACTTACATTTAGGGAAACACAGGAATCAACTGGTGCCAGGTCTGGTGCATAATGTCGATCAGGACACGTATGATATTTTTAAGGGCCGCCTTTCAATTGGATGATCCTCAGCAGGGGGATTCACTGTATTTTTTATCATAAAGAAATTCATGAGAGACCTCCAGAAGTGGCACGAATGATGGGATAAGAGTATTGAAAGCAAAGAGGGAATATTTTGAGAAAGATAAATGTAAATATGTCTTCTAGTGTAGGCATGTTTTTAATTTAGACATTTAATCACCTCTTCTAAACAGGATCATGCAAAGTTCTTCAAAAAAAGGATAAATCAAAGCTCTAAAAGTCAGTCTATATGCTCTTCTTACATTATCTGGCAGATTTCAATGACAGAATTATAACTATACACTTAGAAGTGCATTTTCTACTGATAAATAAACTGTTACTTCTAAAGCTTCAAAACCATTAGCAGGTTCAGAGAATTTGATCAAAATAATTACTCAAGGAACCACATATGAAAAGAGCCAAAATGAAGATCTAACTGACTATAAGAATATTGCCTTTCATAATTTTTTTAGAAATACACATTTCTAAAGTTTTAGCCAAATATGATACAAATTCATCAGCTCTTTCTACTAATGCTTCGAGATTATCTTCCATTCAAATTGACTGATCAGACACACAAACATGTATCTATTTTACCTAACACAGCATCTTTTCAGCCAAATGTAAAGGTTATCAGGCTGCATTATAAATAGGAAGTAGAGATCTAAAAATGACATCATTTGACATTACCAACCTGTGATTAATTTCTCACCTTTTAAAACTGTAAGTTATATTTACTCAGTTTACTAAAAGAATGTTAAGCATAGTAGCACCTGCCTGTAATGCCAGCACTTGGGAGGAGGAGGCAGTATGACTGCTGTGAGTTTGAAGTAGCCTGGGTTACACAGTAAGATTGGGTTTCAAAAAACTATTTGTAAATACCAATAGTTTCTTGGTGTGAGAAACTAAGAGTCTAAATCAGGACCAGAGTGATAATAGATAATATGAAGCAGGAAGAAAACACCCAAAGAGGAAGAGATGGGAAATTGCAGAGGAAGACAGGGAAAGAAAATATTATGAGAAAAGAAGGGAAAAATGGAAGCAAAATCTTTGTAAGTATGGAGAACTGGAGAGGCTGACAGGACAGCAGGAGGCTGGGTAAAGAAACAAGAACCAGATACATCATGTTCAGGCACCAATTCCTAATGATGAATATCATCATGCTGTATTCCTCAAAGTACCAATAAATATCAATAATAACCCCACCAAAGAAATGAATACACTAAAAGAAGATTTGGAAAATGAAAAATAAACAGCATTTATCAACAAGTGACCCTTAATTTCACAATATTTATGGTGTAAGTATTTTTTATTCTTCCTAAATTAGAATCTGAGAGAAAAGAAAGCATACCTCCAGGTTGAAAATTCTATGTTTGGTCCAATAACTTCTAAAGTACTCTTTAATTTATGGGTCTGATGCATTAGATTTTGTTTATTTTTCACACAAAAAAAATCGTCCCTTATATAGAGATGGAAACTATGTGAGACACTACATGTTAGTAAAGTAGGGGTCAATATGAATATGTGCTGTGGGTGACTTACTATAAAGAAGAGAAAAAAAACTGAGGAGCAAAATCCAGATGGTAATGGATGTTTGCTCTTATCACAGAAGAATACTTCTACCATCGGCCTGTGGCAGCAAGTGTGTAGAATGTATCTGTCTATTATTGATGGCCTTGCTTATAAATTACATAGTTCTTATCTACAGTTTAGAGTGGCTTGCTTGAATGCAAATATATAACACACAGATTCTACAGGAAATGTTTTTGTTTTGTTTTGTTTTGTTTTGTTTTTTGAGACAGGGTCTCGCTTTGTAGTTCAGGCTGGCCCTGAGCTCAGCCTCGAACTATATCCCAGAAATCCTCCTGCCTCTGCCTCCTGAGTGCTGGGATTACAGGCATGAGCCACCACGCCTGGCACTGTGGTATGTGGTACTGATTGCTGCTGGGGTGAGTCTCCACGCCCAGTATCATATGTGGTTACCGAGTATCGAACCTGGGTCCCTACACTTGCAAGACAGGCGCCGGAACCAATGAGCTAAATCCCTGAACCCTCTACAGGTAATGTTTAAAAGGAAGAATAAGTAACAAAAGAGATTCTACATATAGTTAACTTTGAAGTACACGAGATTATTTTATTACATTAAGAATATTTCATAATGGCATTTAATAAAAAGACGATAAGATGTAAGATGAATTATTAAGCACAAGAAAATACTTGAAAGTGGGCTGTTGGGCATGTAAAAGTATTATTTCCAGTACATTCCAAAAAGAATAAATCAAAAAATTTATCAGATTTTTATACTATTTTATGATATACTTTATATTCATGACTGAACCTCCAAAATTTAATATATGTATTAAATATTATAATAATCCTGTAAATATTTCTCTAATTTTATTTTTAATTTATTATTATTATTATTATTATTGAGACAAGGTCTCTCTTTTGTAGTTCAGGCTGGCCCTGAGCTCAGCCTTCAACTCACAGCAATCTTCCTGCCGCTGCCTTCCAAGTGCTGGGATTATAGGCATGAGCCACCATGCCTGGCACTGTGGTGTGTGGTACTGATTGCTTGATGGGCATGAGTCATGACACCCAGCATTTTTGTATGTGGTTACCAGGGATCAAATCTGGGCCCTTGCACTTGCAAGGCGGGTGCCAGAACAACTGAGCTAAATCCCTGGCCCTCTAATTTTAAATAATAGCAAGAATAAGGTAGATCTTTTAATTCTACAAGACAGGCGATATTTTCATTTTTTAATAAATAATAATAACAAAGGAAAAGTATGTCAATACTTTGATTGAATAAATGAGATAATAGCTACCAAGCTAATTAACATATGTATTACTGCACGTAATTTTTTTCCTTAGGAAGAACCTTCATTGTTGAAAGTATCATCATCATATTTTAAAATACATCACATGAATTTCTTTCTCCCAAACAGATGCTCTCCTTTGACCACCATTTCTCCTCTTCTCCTCACTCTCCCCATTGTGCTCTACTAGAAGATCAGCAGTTTCAGGTTCCACATGTGCGTGAGATCGTGTAGCCTTCATCTTTTTCACCATCTTTCATTTAATGTCTTACAGGTTCATCTATGTTGTCACAAATGACAAAATTCCCTTCTTTTAAAAAAAGTTACATAAATGCTCATTGTGTTTAAATTCCACTTTTTCTTTAACTATTCATCCATTGATGGACATGTATATTGATCTGAGGTTTTGTTTATTGTATGCTATACCAAACATAGAAGGACAGAGAACACTTTGATGTACTTGTTTCATTTTCCTGGATGAAATTCATTTTATTTGGCTTACTGGCTCATTGGTAGTTCTAGTTTAAGTTTTTGTGAAGAATGTACATACTGTTTTCCATAAGAGCTGTGAGCATATAAATTTCCACTTTATTTGCCATTTTTTCTTTTTTTAAGCTCTCCGATATTTAACTTTTTTCACAATGTATACTTATATTAAAATGACACACTGCATATAAGTATATATTATTGCATCTGTTGATATTAAAACATAGAAAATATGAGGTAATACACATAAGCATCTTTGCACATACCCTATAATGGTATAAAACTAATCAGTGTGAATATTTTATATAATTTTAAATTTGATATATTTTCTTTTATTGAAGGAAAAGTAACAAATAAGATGCTTGCCATAATAGAAAGAATATCCTTTCTGTGATAAAGCAATAAAAACAGAAATTTCTGTTTAGAATTTTAAAATAATCTTCTGATATTTCTTTCATGAGAAATTGCAGTTGCCCAAGGGTCACTTAAAATAGTGACATGAGAAAATGACTCTGCCATATTAAAATTATCTTACAGAGCTTTTCACTTCAGAATAGGGAGTTTTATTCATCTGCAGTCACACCATCCAATATTACACTTTGCCATTTGAGAAAGAGGATAACATAAAATTTCTCCCTTAATCATTTTCCAGCAAGATCAGTATTTGCTGTGAGAAAAAAATAGCCAAGGAAGTTCTTTGGGTAAAAGATGAAGGCAGAAGAGAGAGGGACCAAGGAAGACTATCAACAAAAGTCTTATATATAACATAAAGTGGTATGTGATATACACCCCAAATGGCATGGAAGTAGGTGTGATTGATTAAATGTGAATAATTAAACATGGTAAAACTCTATTAAAGAGGTTCCATTACCACACCAAAGGTAATTGTAAAATTCAATTCTAACAATGCTAATCCAAAATAAGGCAGAGTCAAGAGAGAATGACACACAAAACAAACAAGACCAAGAAAGTACAGCTGTATGTCACATTTTAATGCAAATCATTCCTATTCAGATGAAGTTGAAAGGGTTGGAACATTGCTCATTGGGCCCCTTACCTGTGGCGTCTTCCCTTTCCTTGGGAGGAAACCATGTTGAGGGCACCATCTGGTCCCCTCCATGGCCAACTATGCAACTACTGGTATCTCAGGTGGAATCCTGGGATTAGTTTACTTTACTATTGTGATCAGGTGGACGGCCTCACTGATCAAAGACTCTGTACTCTTTGGTGACATGACATCATAATTTCCAATTTTGGATAATAATTACATGAATTTAATTTCTGATTGAGAAAAAAAATACTCTGAGTAATGAGTGTCTTCAGAATTTACTGAATATGATGAGAATTGTGGGTACAAAGATTATAGAATGAGGTAAGATTACTTCTGGCTATTGAGAAAGTTTACCCAAGGCTAACTAGATGCCTAAAATACGGAACGTTCAACTCGAAGCACAGGAAGAGGATCCACACATTGTGACTGACATTCTCACTTCCTTTTATGTGGTAGCATAGGACAGACCTGGCTGCAGACCAAATCTCAGGCCTAACTGTGCAGAGCTTTTTGTTTGCTCTGTTTGTTTGTTTGTTTGCTTGCTTGTAGGATGGATCTTGCTGTGTAGTTCCAGCTGGTCTTGAACTCACTATGTAGCTTAGACTGACCTTGAACTCAGGGCAAACCTCCTGCCTCTGCCTCCTCTTACATGCCGAGACTGCAGGCATGTGCTACCATGTCCAGCTGTTGTAGAGTTGTTCTATTACAGCTGTGCAACTTGGCAAATGGTTAAGTTTACAGAACTTAGCAGGAAGGAGTAGGACATGAGATTAAGACAAACCAGGTACCTGAATATCTCTATGTCCTGCTGAATTAAATGTTTCAATGAAAGTACCTGCTCCTTTCATCAACCTGCGTCAAAATGAACTGTGTCAGCTATTTCACCATAGGCCACGCCTGCAAACATAGTGCCCTGCCTTTTCTGAGATTGACCTTTGCCCTTCAGAATTAGATCTGAGCGTTAACAACAGAGATGACTGTGGGCTTCCTTTCCACCCATCCTCACTGAGGTCAGAGGGGCCATGGCTAATTTCCTTTGCCAAGACCTGTGGGAGAGTTGGGAAATGATGAAGAGTGCTCTGCTGAGGAAGATAAGTTAAGACACAGGACTAGACAAAAGCTGCCAGTGTAGGGGAGTTTACCAAGAATTCCCAATAAAATATGAGATAAAGAAGCATGCATGGTAGGGATCAGTGTGAGTCGAGGCACCATGGGTTTCCCAGCCCCACAGTCTTGTCCTGGACCTCAGCCACTTTACAGATCCACAACACGTGAACTGAGAAATCTGCTATTTTCTAAGCACTGTAAGACAAAAAAAAAAAAAAAGCACTCACAGTAAATCTTTACCCATCTTTGCTAATGGTAGTTTTGGCCACTTATTAGGATGAAAGATCCCTGGAAAAAGATTGACATGCCATGACTTTCCATGGAGTCTATGACTCAGAGAGCTTAGGACTGAATTCACACATTATCTTGCAAAGATTGCGTATAGTTACTGTAGCTGTGACTTTGTATTTCTTCAGTGATGGGAAAGTAAAAGGAAAGACAGAAAAAGAAGGCCAGAGGCAGAGAGGAGTTAGAGAAGTGCTTTCTCCTTATCTCTCACCATCTGTATTTTATTTTGTGCCCAGAGAGGCTGACTGATATGGACTTTCTAACCTAAGATTTATCATCTCCTTCAAAAGCAGATGGTGGAAACCAGTGGTTAGTGACAGATAAGTTATGTCCTGTACTTTTGCCAGTGGCTGCAGCACCCATCAGGTGCAGCCGCTCTTCTGGGTTGTGGTAACATCACTTGGTTCTCATGTCTTGTCAACTCTGAGTAAAGCGATGACCAATCATTACTAGACCTGTCATTGCCAGAGTGAATTTTACTTCCTTAACCCCTAAATATGCTTTTATCTCTCGTTGAGTCTTTTAAATTAAATCTCTTAAGTAGCAAAAAGCAGCTGTTATCATCAAGTCTAATTTATTTTATTTTGGGGGCTGTTTTTCTGTATAATATCCAAAACCCTTTGTCTAACATAAGGATATAAAGGATCTTCTCATGTAGTTCTTGTGGACTTTTATAGCTTACATGTTTACTTTAGAGTATCATTCATTTGAGACAATTTTGTGTAAGGAGTAAGATGTTCCTCAAAGTTAATTTTATGACCTATAGACATTAAATTGCTCCAGCAATACTTGTGAAAAAGTTATTTTAAAAAAAGACATTTTTATTAAGGGACAACTTTTGTAAGACCATTGTAATCACTCATTATTCCCTCCCATCTTTTGTGTGATTAGATATATTTAACTTTTAGATATGGCATTAAAAGTACCATGCCATTATCAGCTTGTTCAGTTCAACCCTGTTAACTCTGCCATTTGTCACCTTCTAGGACCCTGAATGATACCTTGTGTCAACACCTCCTTTCCCCGCAGATTGCCATGTCTGGTCCATCAGCTAGGAGGTATCTGGACTAAATGGATGACACCAATATTGACTTCTCAGTTAGGTTGGCCCGGTCACAGGGGCTCCTTGGACACCTTACCTTTGCTTCAGGATAGCCCCTTTCTGCTGTCTCAGATGGAGTTGGTCCTGGCACTGCTGTAACACAAGCTTGTGTTCACCTATTCTTGGGCATATTATATAAGCTTCGCCTTCTGCTTGTTAACTTTTAGTAACTTTTCTAAGAGATACATTTAGGGTTGCTTGCACATGATGCTTGAGATAATTTGTCAGTTTACTTAAACATTTATGGATAGCAGCCATTAACTTCCAAAGAGAAATACAACAAGAATTTTACAGCTACAAAGATTGTTTTAACATCTACAGATATTTCTTAAAATTCTTTCTTTGTCAAGGAAGTGGAATTTTGTTTTTTTGAGACAGGGTCTTCCTTTGTAGTTCAGGCTGTCCCTGAGCTCACTGTGTAGCCCATGCTAGCTTGGAACTCACAGCAGTCCTCCTGCCTCTGCTCCCCGAGTGCTGGGATTATAGACTTGCGCCACCATGCCCCGCACTGTGGTTAGCACTGTGACAGCACTGTGGACATGAGTCACCACGCTCAGCATTATTGTATGTGGTTAGAGGAGATCAAACTAGGGACCTTGCACTTGTAATGCAGGTACCAGAACCACTGAGCTAAATCCTAACCCATGTGGGATTGTTTTTTTAAAAAAAATTTCTGAGAATATTGTATTATTTGGAGAAAATAATTTAAGAAAACATCCTTTTTTCCTTCAGGGAAGGTTGTACAGGTTTTACAAGTAAAAAGTTAAGAGTAGTCAGGAACGGATATACCTGTAACAAGAGAATCCATAATGGGACAGCTGTACCTTCTGAAAATCTATATATAATTGATATCTGCTGGTTAATGCTTCCTCTTTAAAAATAGTAACATTCCTCAGTCTTCATAGTCATCATTGTCAGAGGGGAAAATTCTTAAAGTAACATTTTAATATAATATTAAATAAAAATATATTATAAAACATAAAAGTTAAAATGAAGTCCTGGAAATGTAGCTTAGTGATAGCATGCATAAAGCTCTGTATTCAAATCTTAGAAGTCAATAAAAACAAACAAGTCTGAGATTACTCATTCTGGAAAAGCCATGCATTGTGGTTGTTATTTAAAACAAAACAGAAGCTTACATATCTTTTGTGTGGGTTTTTACCCTTGAAAATCTGCTCCAGAAAACCTGGCATGATAATTTGCCATCACCTTTGTGCCTACTTCTCCAAGATCAAACTCACTTCCCATTGAATGACGTTCCATGAAAGTTTTGCCCTAACACAAAATATGTACTTTAATCAGAAATGACACATATGAGTGTGATCCTTTTTAATTACAACAAAACACATTTTCTGAATGTATACTGCAGTCCAGAATGTACTGTGTGATATGAAGGAAGTATGAAGAAAGAGCTTTGAAGAGGAGTTAAGAATTTTAAAACAGGCTCTTTTTAGTGATTAGGGTAATACACTTATCACACCTAAGCCTGTGCAGCATAGATAATGACTGCAACAAAATTTTTAGCTTGAATGGATCAGTATGTATTTCTGGAGAAATTTTCACTTGAAAGTGAGGCCAGAGTGGTGGGTTTAAAGGAACTTGAAGAGGATAGAAATGAGTGGAAGACTAAAACATGATACGAAAAGAAAATTTTGAAAATATGAAGAGGTTTGCCCTACAATACCAAGTCAACAGATATATATATATAGATGATAGATAGATAGATAGATAGATAGATAGATAGATAGATATAGATAGATATAGATAGATAGATATATGAAAACAAATCTCAGGCATGTGGCTCACTGTTGTAAGTCAGAGTAAGAACAAGACAGTCTGCATTTAGTATATACTTTTAAGACCGTCACTAATTTCCGCTCAAAATATGAATGCCGAGGATATGAAGTATGATTGCTTGATGATAGCTTTATAATCTGAGCTTTTAAAATAACACATTTTGATAGCAAACACCACACTCAAGAAAAGTTTCATTTTACTTTAAAAGATATTGTATTTGCATGGAATATTTTTTTTTATTTCTCAGAATGACTTTGTTGGCCATTTTTATTGCAGCTTTATAAAATATTTTAAAATGTTGAGAAGTAATATAATTGTCACAAGGTCACTTAGATGACAAACAGTAGAGCTGGTCATTATCCATAGAGTTCTTCTTCCCAAATCCAGAGAATTTACAAAAAGTGTGTTATTTGTCATTCCCATAAATATATCCTTAAGTACACATAGTATCAAAGTATTGAGGCATCAGAGAGAAAATGCCATTACTTTTGCACACATACACATACCTACATACATATATACACATATACACACAATACATACATATACAGATAGATAGATAGATAGATAGATAGATAGATAGATAGATATACATATATATAGATATATTTAGTACTAGGAATTGGACCTTGTGCTTGCAAGCTAGGTACTGGAAGCACTGAAATACATCCCCAGCCCTTGTTTTAATATTCTAATACATTTTTTTAGCTGATAAAAATTCATATATTATAAATGCTAGCATAAAAAATGCATGAAAATATAAAAATCTTATGTTGATCACAATTTTCTCTATCTTAATAGAATTAAGTATATTTAAAATCTTACCTAGGATCTTCTACATGTCTTCATTAACATATAATGGATATTAATAGAGCAGCACTGACGCTACTCTAGGTTCAGAATAATGAAATGATTCAGCAACAACCTAACAACTGTAACTGAAATCCACGGCTTCTCTGCTAATCAGATCTCCTCTTTTATGAATAAAATTACAGTTCTCCATAGATTTAGACTAATAACAGTACCCTTTACTAAAGTATTTACTTGAGTTATCTGGAGAAATTGACAACTTCATGTAATGTTTAGAGAAGCAAAATATTTTGCAACCTATGACAAGGCTACAAATATTACTAAAGATTCCAAGGTTTATTTCCTTCTAAATAAAACCCCCAGACGTGAAAAGGAAACAGGAAAAAGCATAGAATCACTGACTGACACTATAGATAAAATGTTTTTAGTGAGCACTGAAATTCAACGTTATGGAGTCCTTGTAAATTCCAAGAAAACTTTTTTTTTTAATTGAAAAATTGATTACAGTAGAATTCCAAGAAAACTTTAAAGAGATTAAAAACTTAATGAAAACAAGTCTACTTGGGTTTTTTAACGACCAAACAAAAGATACTAAAATGGGTTAGTGAAATGCTGTAGTAGTTTTCATTTGAATTACAGATAAGGACCGTCTTGAAGTTGAGTGTTTGGCTCATCCACTGACAACACTCTTTGATTCTAGTTTCAAAACTCTTTGACATGTGTGATGGTTGTTACTATAGATACTATTGTTTCTATACTGTTATTGGGGGAAATAAAGATGAAAGCAAGCTGCTATAAAGATTTGTGGTTCATGATATAAACAGATAAAGAAAACTATCATTACTGTATTTGGAAACTATAAAATTAAACTATAAAGAACACTTATAGTGATTAAAACACTGTCAGAAATGAATGGAATATAAATATGTGAATGTATAAGTTTGACATTAAACTTATTAATATAAATCCAAGATCTGTAAGAGTGAAAATGCACGTGATTTTTTAAAATATTTTTCAATTGTTTAATAACTGAAAGGTATACACAAGATCATTTTCAAGAAGTGATGTAACTCCAGACAGTTCATAAAATAAGTTAGTAAGTGATGAGAAAATAGATGAAAAGAGGGCTCAGCCTGACCAATCAGAGAACATGAAACAAAACTAAGACTAAAGTTTAAAAGGCTATCGGCAAGAATACAGAGCACAAAAGACATTCATTCACTGTTTAGGGAAACGTACTTTTTGAAAGCATCTGGCATTTTAATAGTGAATACACACACACACACACACACACACATAAAATAGTTGAGTAAATTTACTTCTTGTGAAACATGACCTGTCAAACTAGGGTTAATGGTGAGATTGATTGTGTGTAATTAGACTTTAGATAGATTTAAAAGTAGAAACCAGAGTATTTCATGATTGATTTCGTGTGGAGAAATGATGTGCAAATCATGTTTTATATTCCAGGCTTGAGCCACCGGATGGTTAATCTTCTCACTATTTACCTTCCAGGCTGAGCGGGAAACACATACTGCATCCGAGACGCTCATTAGAAATTCAAGCGGAAAATGATCAGTGCGCTATTGGATATGCAAGTCTGAAATTCAGAAGAGAGCTGAGCCAGGAAAAGACACTGGGAGCTGCTGCGATACAGATAATATCTAAAATTCACTCACTAGCTTAGGTCATCAAAGAAGCAAATGCAATTAGACAAAGACTGCCGGAAAGTGGCACCTGATTACAATTAGAGCAAATGCTGAAAGGTGCTAATACATCAGAAAAATGAAAAAGTAAGTCAGTGAGCAAGATGTCGTAGTCACTTCCCAACTACTATTTTCAGAGCCAAATCCCTGTGCCCAGACATCTTTCTCCACTCTTGCTACCGCTCCTTGGTTCATTAAGTCCCTCTGTCTCACACACTCACTCCTCAGCCTCTCTCTTCCCCTACCTGCCTCTTCACAAATGCCCCAATTTTTCTGTTATTCTCAAAATCTCATAACATTCTCTTTCTGTTCCACATACCTTAGTTTCCAGTGATTAAATGGAGCCTCAGCACTGCAAAAGATTTTCTACTGAGGAGAGAAGATCTGTGTGAGTTGTATGTTTTCACACAATTTCACAATGTACATAATGAAGAACAGGGAAATAACACGATAGAGCAAAATATTTTGTTCAGAAAACCACACACAAGATATGTCACTTTCATGACATTATAAAATATTTAAGGATCATGATATTATTTTGTGTGAAGGAATAATAATGTAAAATGGAACCAACAACCACATTCTGAATTTATAGTAACATTAGAAAAAAGTCTTGAAGATCAATGCTTTGTCTTGCCTGGCAAGTGCAAGATCCTGAGTTTGAACCTTGGTACAAAAAAAA
>PVIR01010498.1:17417-49969 GCA_004026965.1 Petromus typicus | reverse complement strand
GGGCTGGGGAGTTAGCTCAGTGGTTCCGCTGCCTGTCTTGCAAGCACAAGGACCCGAGTTCGATTTCCCAGTAACCACATACCATACTGGGCGTGGAGACTCACACCCAGCAGCAACCAGTACCACATACCACAGTGCCGGGCGTGGTGGCTCATGCCTGTAATCCCAGCACTCGGGAGGCAGAGGCAGGAGGATTGCTATGATGTGAGTTTGAGGCTGAGCTAAGGACCAGCCTGAACCACAAAGTGAGACCCTGTCTCAAAAAAAAAACCTTAAAAAAAAAAAAACCAGGAGGAAAAACTGTTGGGAGATAATCGCAAGGCAAAGAGAAGTCTTCGTTTAATCTGTAGATTAATAATAAAGGTTCTGCCAGTAGCAATGAAGAATAGATTAGGAAATGTCAGAGTTTGAGAAAGTGCCTATAAAAGTGGTTCTCCAATCTGAGAGGAGCCACAGAGGAGCTGTGTGACACAGTACCTCCTGTTCATTACTGACTGCTGAACATCATCGCTCTGGACACTGATTTAGTGGACCTGGAATGAGTTCTGAGAATTCATACTTCTAGTATGTTCTCAGATGGTACCGATGCTTCTAGTGCAGGAAACATATTTTAAAAATCATCAGGTTATACAGACTTGAGACATGTCCTCTTGAGAAGAGTGTACACAGTGTACACAGAAAAATTTTATAGTAAAATTAATCCAGTTAGGGATAAGAGGAAGCCTCTAACCATGTTCTATTAAATAACATCCGAAGTGTAATGCTCATACAATTAAACTTGAGGAAATATGGTATCCCTGACACTAGACAGGAGTCTAATCTGTGCAACACTTTGGGGTTGGGGCAGGAGAAAGATCACGCAAGCTGGTAACTGAACTTAATAGCTTATATCCAGCCTCTCATCTAGTAATTTACCTCCCAAGAATTTAACCTGAGAAAATAGTAAAAGATGCATGAAGCCACTAATTTTTACAAAAGCATGGTATATTAAAAAGGGACATCACATATACAGCAATAGGGAAAAGGTTATACTCTGTACGATATGTTCTAGACTATATTTAGAAGGAAAAAGCAAAATAAAATGACAAGTAGAAAAAATGTAAAACTGTAAAGCATACCAATAGTGTTTTAGAAACTATAAATATTCAGAATTTGCAAATTGTAGTGTTTTCAAATTGCACATAAGATAAACATCTTTAAACAGTATACTTTCAAATAATATACTTTAAGTATTTTTCTTTGAACTCCAAACAGTTTTTAAGACTACCTATAAATGAAAGCAATAGATCAAATAGCTAATTTGAACAACCAAAAAAAAGTAACATTATACTAGTAGTACCCTACAAGATTCAAAAAACAGCATGTTTACAGTACATGGCCTGAAAGCTTCAAGCAAGTCAGTCAATAAAGTAGCCAACCAACACTTTAGGAATAACTTTGCTTCCTGACTGTAAACATTCTGTGTGTGGCTGTATTTTACATATCACGTTGGTACATATGTACATGTACCACATGCCAAGTGGAACAAAACCTACATGCTACATGCGATCAGCAGAGTTCTATTCTCTCTGCACAAACTACCTCTCAAAATGGGTTCTAGTCATCTTTTATCCTCTTTTGATGGAGGACTTTTCTGTAAACAAAGTGGACCCATCACCACAGATAGAAGCACTTTCCCTCTCGATGCACCCACTGCAGCTGCCACTCAGCATCCAAAGGGCTGCCAGCCTCCTGGTGGCCCTGCAGCCACTGAGAGAAGGCTGACCTCCCTCAGGGACAGGAGATACCACCAGAATCTAGTGATTTCCCTCTCCCAGGTTATCAGTGCTGACTTGCATGCAGTAAGGACCTCCTTTCTCCCTGCAAATGTATCACTTCTGGTGCTGGGCTGTCCAGTGCGGCAGCCACGACTTACATCGCCCACTTCAATTTAAATTAATTAAACAAAATCTAAACCAGTTTCTCAGTCACACTAGCCTGGCTACAATTTAAGAGTTTGAATAGTCATGCACTGTTACCATTGAAGACAGCAAAGGTATACAGCATTTCCATCACTGCAAAAAGTTCTATTGAGAAGTGTTATGGATGGTAAAAGAACTAGAAGCAACTTCAATCTGGGCCATTGCAGCGGGATTTCTCAGTATGGCAACATTAAAATGACCAGGTAACTGATCGCCTTCCTTTTGTTAAAAAAATTAAGTACAAAGGGTTTGCTCTCTAGTATTTATCTCCTTTTCTCTACATTCTCAATTTTACTTCCCTCCAACACTGGCCTATAAAGGATATAAAACTATCCTCTTCAGTAACTCAGCTCATGTAATTTAACTCATTCTGAATATGATAACTACCATTTCTATGGCTGAATAGAAATCAAATCATGTTACCAAAGTTAAAAATCAATAAACAGATACTAACACAATAGTTACCTCTTTCAAACTTTCTTTGCAAAGGGGACAATAGGGTGCATGATCTAAGCAACGCTCAAGACAGTTCTTACAGAATGAATGTCCACAAGGGGTTGTCACTGGCTCAAAGAACAACCTGGAAACAACCAACATATGTGTTAGTTTCAAATTAAACTATCCACTAGAAAAGCTTCAACTAATAATGGAGCCATAACATTAATCTGCTTAAGAGGAAGGGGGGCTGGAGGGAAGAGACGGGAAGGGTACTGGTAAGTGAGTGTATGATACCTTCCTGAATCTTTCCAAAGTTCTCAGTCAACAAAGATCCATTCTGGGACCTAGAATTACACTGATCATTACAGCAGCCACTGGCTACATGTTGCTACCAAGCGCTTGAAAGACAGCAAGCTGAGACATGCAGCAAATGTAAAAATACACCGAATTTCAAGAACTGAGTACAAAATAAATATGTAAAACATGTCTCTAATAATTATTAGTTTATGCACAGCCTCCAGGCTCCCACTTTATCAACTTGATTCTTTTAATAGGCTCATTAAAGCCCAACTATATAAAATTCATAAAAAAGAATAATCTAATTACTACTGTTGAGCCCTAAAAGAACTATGCGGCTTAATAACAGACGTAATACTCAAGCTAGAAAAACTAACTTTATTAACTTTATAATTATTTCCTAGAACGTGACACTTCTGTGTTGCCTAGAAATATTGTTAGATTTATAGGTACTTCACTAATCATCTGATCTAATCCCCTCACTTCAAGGATGAAACCAAGACTCAGAATTGAAAGACTTGCTCAGAAACAGTTACCCTCTGCCTAACTGTGACTAGCCCCAGGCCTCCTGACTCTTCAATAGTCCTTAATCCTGCCAAATTCCGTAAATACGAAATGTTGTTCCGAAATAGTCCGTCTTCTAGAATCACAAGTATTCTATATAATAGAAATTCTTACCCAACGTTACTTTAAAAATGTTGATTATTAACATAAACCAGATAGAGGCATGCATATAAAATGTGCAATTAGAATTGTTACCCAAATCTAAAACCACAGGTATAACTAAGTTTTAACAATAGTACCTGTAACTTTCACAGTATTTTCCAACTCCCCAGATTCTGTTCACATTGTAAGTCATTGGATTCTCTCCACACAGTAAGACAAGCTATGTAATATTAACGCTATTTTCTAAACAAGAAAAACTGAAGTTTAGAGACTATTAGTTTTCTAAGGCGATAAAGCTAAACTTAGAACTAACCTTTGTACCTTTTGTTATTGAGGTCAGTTTCTGTTTCTTTATAGTGCTGACTATTACCTTTAGCTATGCTATGTTATATTTACATTAATATCAAATATTCATTCTTTTTAAGACTTTATAGACTTACCTCATGCAAAGAGAACATTCAAAATCTGAAACATCTATTAATTCTTCTGGGATGTCGCCATAAGCAAATGAAAACATACAGACTTCACTGGAATTCTCTATTCAAACAAACATAAACAAGTATTTCTTCTTTAGGAAAAAGTTTAAAGGATACCCCAAATAAATTTATATTGTATAAGAATACGTAATAATAAAATATATAAAATAATAATAAAATTTTTACCTCCTTGTTTTTTAAGCTTATTTCTTCCATCTTCATTTATGATGACATCCTGCTCTACAAGAGACAGCTTTCTCTTCAGCAAAACACCTTTCTCTGGAGCAGAGAGCAAAGGTTCCGAGGACACCCTTTTTAAGCAGTCCTCCCTGGCAGGAGTGTCCACGGTATTTATAGCCTGTGTGGACAGAGCGCGGTTCAGGCTTCCTTTCACAGGTTCTGAAGTGTCCCCCGGTACCTCTTCAGTCTACAGAGACACAAGGACAAAAGGAGGCCTGGTTTTTACTGTTCGTTATTCCTCTCACCAAGAATCAAATAAAAACGAAATGCCAGTCTCTCAAAATACTCATTTTTATGTTCACTTAAGACCATTCACTTTTAATTTCAAAACCCATACTTACAGAGCCCTAGACATTAAGTTGACTTATGTAATAATGAGGTTTGGAACAATTATGCTAATAGTTATTCATACCCTGAATAAACTAAAATAAATAAAATGTTCTACAGATTCTATGGGACCAAAAGTGTTGACATTTATGTGATATAACATTGTGATTAATGAGCAACCATTTTACATGAAAAGCTTTAGTACAAATGAAAGACTAAAGACAAATTACTGTTAGGACAACTAGAAAACACATAAGTAAGAGGGTCCTAATGGCTGGAACTAACAAGTAAAGATCTTCCTTTGTCAAGAAATAGACACTCCAAAATCAAGATGCTCTTTTCTCACCCTTACCTGCTTTGAGCTAAGCTCACTGGGAGAATGACGCTCATCCATTATTGACGGGAAACCAACAGATTTACTTTTAATGCCTGGTAATGAACTCCAGGAGGATTCCTTCAAGCCTTCTTTTAAGTTTTCAGGTGATAATAAGTCACATAAAATCTGCAGAAGTATTATAAAAATACCATAAAATACTATCTGGTTAGGGATACAATTTAAATTTAGCCAATACATTTTAGGAATTCACAGAAAATTTTTATAAAGTTTATAGCTGACATTATTTTTCACTAGCTGGGGAGGACAACAATATAGTCTTACAAAACCAGTGTGAGCTCAAGGAGATCGATCACACCCCTCCAAAATCAATCAGAATCCTGAGAAGAATGGAAGCACCTGAGAAGGTACAAGGTAAAGCCTCACTTTTTAACATAAAATTTGTAAGGAGAAAAAACAGAATTTTTCTTAACAGAAATAGAAGCATACCTCTAAACACTACTATGCTGTCCAAACAGTCCACAGTGTGCAGCCATGTGTATTTTCTAATGCTGGAATGTTTATGTGAACTAAAGAACTTGTATATTGAACTATGAAATTCTAAAATTCCTGTATTTACACGAAATTTAGCTTATCACTGAGCAGCTAACCTGTGTGGCAGCACTTGGCAGGGAGCACTGAATAGCAGCTGCCCTACAGCCAGGAATTAAACAGAGAGACAGCTTTTCATCCAGACTTGGAGTGCTTATGTAAAAATATATCTAAAACTCTCCAAAAAACTGAAAGAGGGACTGGGCATAGTAGCCTATACCTACAGTGTTAGTACATGGGAGGCTGAGGCAGGAGGATCACCAAGAGTTCAAGGCCAGCTGTGGCTACATAGTGAATTCAAGGACCGGCTGAACTACAGAGCAAGATTTTATTTCAAGAACAGACAAATAAGCAAAGAAACCAAGAGGTATTTGATTCCCCCCCCCCCAGGAATCCAATGAGCTATATTTATGTATTCATCAGAACACTTTCTAAAGTCTACACTTAGAGGTTCAGTCTTTCAGCTGTACCTTCTCTCCAATATACAAAAGTCAATCAGAATCATCTATAAATCAATATATGAAAATACAAACAGTGTAAGTAAGTATATGCATCCTTAGCACATGCTCAAGCAATATGCTACTTACTAAACATTTAAGGCCTGGGATGCAGCTCAGTGATAAAACGTTTGCCTAGAAAGCGTTAGGCTTGATCCTCAGCATCACAAAAGATAAAAACAGAAATAAGGAAATATTTAAAAGCTGCATGCCTTTTTACATTTCCTCTGGTTTAAAAATGCATTAAACATGTACGTTTAAGAATATATGTTTATAAAATGACTTGTACGAGAATGTCCATAGTAGCCCCACTCACTGCAATAAAAAACAAAACAAAACTGGAAACAATCCAAATGAAAGCCACTATTACTGAAAGCCACAAACTGATCTGTTCATTTAACAGAATCCTTGGTCGGTCATAGAAAAGAGAAAAACCCTGGCTGAATCACAAAACTGTAACTTGAGATGAAAAAGAAAAGAGGACACACTGCATGATTTCACTGATATAGAGTTTTAGAATAAATGAAATTCCCTGATGGGACCAAAACCCGGAGAGAGGGAGATGAAGGAAGGCTCTAGACTGAGGGGAATTTTCCCTATTTTTGTGGAATGTTGTCATGTTGCTGGATACATTTCTCAAAATATAAAAATGAACTTTAAGCATAAATTTATGTATTTTATTATTAAATAAAGGGTGATATATATAAATATAAATATATATATATATCCACTACAACTTTAAAAAGCTATTTTGGAGAAAAAAATACTTTAAAATGTCATTTCTTTTGCACTTATCTAATTTTACTAACCAACAAACATACCGTTACAATAATAGGAAGATTTCCAGCAGC
The DNA here is from genome assembly GCA_004026965.1 of Petromus typicus. Taxonomy (NCBI): domain Eukaryota; kingdom Metazoa; phylum Chordata; class Mammalia; order Rodentia; family Petromuridae; genus Petromus; species Petromus typicus. Next base: position 43,291 of record PVIR01010498.1, on the reverse strand, counting down.
ACAGAAACGCAAAATTATACACTCATTGAAAGTTTGCAATCTCACCAGTAAGATAATGCTAACAAATAGAACAGTGAGAAAAGGACAAGAATAAACAAGTTTTGGCTAGTATTGTAAACTAGAAGATGTAGGCGCACAACCCTCTGAAAAAAGGCATCTATGTTAGTAGCTTTTTAAAGGAGGAAGATCTATGAAAAACACCGAAGTGCTCATACTCCAGAGCCCATAAATATCTCCTAGGATGCAGTAAAACGACTTCCCCAGCTCCAGATGTTCTCATCCCAAAGCGCGTGATGAGTGGAGTATGCGAATCCACATGTGGAGAGCCACCCTAGGGAATTCTTTTAAAAAGCCATACTCTTCATAAACACTACAAAGGCAACCAAAGGGGTGTCTTGAGAATACCGACAGCATTGTAACTGGGACTCTGAGTTTGTACCAGGGTAGACTGTCCTCAAGGACAGACCCTTCTCCTTGCAGATGCTCTGTAAGTTTGACAAGATCTGCACCCATTTTTTCAAATGATAGATAATAAAAATGCTGCTAAGTTCAAAAGAAACTTGTCTCACCTAGTTTAACCAGCATTTCCTCCAAAAGGAGGTAACCCCTTTTTCTTTCTCCTCTCTTCTTCTCTCCTTTCCTTCTCTTTCTAAAATTAATAGCTACAAACATACCACAAAATGAACTATGGAAAGTGATACACTGAGTACTGAGAAGAGTAAGACCAAACAGCTGACTGGGGTAGTATTATTGAAGATAGAAAGTAAACAAGTTTAGAACTGAAGTCAGAGGAAAGTAGGTCAATAAAAATTCCTCAATATTAACATCATGACTGTCATAATTAATTATGGATCTTTAGTTTGGTTTAGACACAAAAAACAACATAGGTTATCTCTTTTCTGAAATGCTTGAAATCAGAAGTGTTTTCTTGTTTTTTTTTTTTTTTTTAGGGGTATTTGCATAAATGTAATGAGACATCTTAGAGATAGCACTCAAATTTAAATATAACATTCATTTGCTTCATATATACCCCACACACATAGCCTGTTAATTTTATGTAGTATATTTACTGCTCTTATGTTTTGACTGGACTTGTCACAGGAGGTCATGTTACATGTGGAATTTCCCACATGTAACATCATGTTGCACTCAGACACTTCAGATTTTTGAGCATTTTAATTTCCAAATGGAGATGGTTAACTCTTTTAGGGATTATCTAAACTAAGCCAAAATACTGGGGACGTTCCATGTGTATCAGAAGACATCTAAATTAATCAGAATAAAAAAAATCTGTGAATGAAATATTTTGATTTCTCTAAGCATTCAATACACTCAGTATGTGTATGTGAAAATCACTTGTCAAATTTATGAAGGAACAGACAGACACGTAAGGGTGGAGGAAACCAGCTAGGGAAGAGTTTACCCACCAACCCAGTTTGACCCTGAACCCTCACATTAGTCCACCCCTGGTTCTACTGCTCTGAGGGAATCCAGATGGCAAAATCAAGGGAACCAAAGGAAGGAAAGACGCCAGATGCAGGCAGACTCAGTTAAGTGCTAGCGTGATCTCAGGCAGACTCCAGGGCAATTAAGCCTTCATGTACCAGGATTGCAACTAATTAAATGAATCTAATTAAAAACACCGGCATCATGCAAAGAACCATTCACAGCACCCCAGAGGTTACATAAGAAAGAGCTGTCCATCACTCTCCCCAAGGGCCTAAGACTACCCCATAGAGGGAGAAGCAAATGAGAGATCACGGGAAAAGCAGCGGCCCTACCAGCCTCTGGCCTTGCCTGCTTTTTTATTGGCATTGACGTGCTCAGCCTCCCTGGGCCTCCTTCTGCTTTTAGTGAACTTTGCTATCACAATCTAACTCAAGTGCTTGCTTAAATTCATTTTTGGCAACACCAAGAACCTGGAAAAGAGGGTCTGAACTACCCACGGATGGTAACAAAACTTACCTCTATTACTCACTACTTTTGAGAAAGACCCGGGTCTTAGCCCTGACTTAATCTGTTACATTTGGTTAGGAAAAAAAAAAAAAAAAGAAAAATAGACTACCTTTTCTACTTGGAGCTTTGCAGGAGCAAAATCCTCATCAAGGGCTAAGCACTGAAGAAAGAGTTGTAAGGCGTCACCTAGAAAGCCAGCATCCTGGAGTACTTTCCCCTTCCTGAAGTAGACCTTCAAAAAAGCACACATAGAAAATTTTTACAGGCCTAACTGCTGAAGAAAATCATGATCAAGTAAAAGAAAAAAAAGTGCTCAGAAACGCTGATTCTGAAACTGAAGGACACTGAGGAGGCCAAAGAAGTTAGGAGCTTTATCTACACACTATCTTGAATAAGCACTAATGAATCTCCGGGGACAGTGAAAAGCAGAAAATGGCTGGACCAAAGTTCATAGCAAGTTAGAACTTGTCAAGACCAGAATTCCCTCACTTAACTCTTTAAAAACATGAAGAAAAAGAGGAAATAATATGCAAAATTATGCTAACTTTATAATACATTAATTAAGATAAAATAACATTAACATATGAGAAAAAAATTCACAGTATCAGCACTTTCTAATAAACGTATCCCAGATCCTTAAGGAACGTATCTTTGGCAATAATATTCCTTAAGAAAATATTTATAGATATAAGCCATATTTTATAAACCCTTGTCTTTTCTTTTTCTCCTCATAATATGAGTCCAGCAAGTTCTACGACAAAAGTTGGAACTCTACTAATTATCATGGGTAAACCTGAAGTTCATTTTGTGGGTCAGTCCAACATCATCAACTGGTAAGCTTTCAACAGACCTTTCTTCTGTGACTAGAGTGAAAAATATCCTATAACCACACAGAATCATCAGCATTAAACAACATCTAAGGAACCTAAAGAATGTTTATGTCCAACAGCTTTTTAGCTACCACTGAAATGGCTTCCAATGATGCTACTTCAAGAAATCAAGAGATTTCTTCCCTTTTCAAAAGTCTTAAACTTTTTGAACCAACGATTACCCTCTTCATACACATTTATTTTGTACTAACCACTCATGCCATCATGAAATTTTGTATCATTTTCCATACTAACGTATAATTTTCAGATTATCTTTCTACACTTTCCAAAAGACACAATTTTGAGTGGAGGGGGGGGAAAGTCAGATAAAAGTGTAACCTCTATCTTCAAGAATACACACAGGAGACACTGATCTGCCTTCACAATTTATCAAAAGGTCAGTTGGTCAACTGATTGTACGTTACATACCTTCCTCAAGTCTTTTTCAAACACAAGGAACAAGGCAACTTTCTTTGGCCACATCTGCTGTGTCTTTCCAGGATCAAGTCACCTCATTGCCATGACAAGGTCTCAAACATTTTCTAGCCTCAGGGACACAACTCTTTCTATTAATAAGCCTTTTTCAGTGAAGTCCTTTTGGTATCCAACTTCCCACTAAAGTAAGCTATATTTCTTTGTAAAAATTTGTGTAATAATGTCTGTTTTCCCCATTTCATGAATTCAGCTTGTTTTTTGGTTAGGGAACAAAATTATTTTTATAATTTAAAAAGCTGTCAGATGAGATTATCTAGTCAAAATATTGATTTCTAGGATGTTATATATGTTATTTGGAGCCAACTATCTTTTTTATCAAAATCTGTAACCACAACTGAAGTTTCCTATAATTGAAATCTTAACATTTATGCAATTTATAAACAGTAATTTTACCTCAGGCCATTGTGGAAGTTGGAAGAGAACTGCATTTAAATCTTCAATGGCTGCTTTAAATTCCTGAAGACCAGCGTAAGATTCTGCTCTGTAAATTTTCAGAGTCAGGTCACCGGGCTCTGAAATAATATTTTGCAAGGATGTGATTATTTTAGAAAGTTTGTATAATTCCCCAAAATATTATCATACTAGGTGAAGAAATGAGTTATGACTCTAGAGAAATAACCAAATTAAAATCAAATTATAAACTAAATACTAATAGGTACAGCACTGTTATATGTTGCATCTTATCTGTAAGTTGTATCAAATTATCAGAAGCAGATGCTTTTACTGGACAGTATTTTTTTTTTTTTTTTTGAGGCAGAGTCTCATTTTGTAGTTCAGGCTGGCCCTGAGCTCACTATGTAGCCCAGGAGAGCTTGGAACTCACAATAATCCTCCTGCCTCTGGAGTGCTGGGATTACAGGCATGAGCCATCATGCTGGGCACTGTGGTATGTGGTACCGATGGCTGGTGGATGTGAGTCACTGCACCCAGCAATGTTTTATGTGGTTACTGGGAATTGAACCCCAGGCCCTTGCACTTGCAAGGCAGGCGGCAGAACCACTGAGCTAAATCCCTGGCCCAGCAATGTTATTTTTAAGAACACTGGAAATACGTTTATAACACGAATGCCTGAGAAAAAGTGATTTTTAAAAATATAGTTCATGAAAATTTTAAAGACATCTTATATGTTTGGAAGACTTGCCATTTTTTCAAAGGAAGTATCAAGCTTCACATCCTAATTTCTAACTCCTCATTTACACAAATGGCCTCTACTGCACAAGGAAGTCTCATGATCACAAAAGCCGGCCACGCCTCAATCTCTCACAGGTGTATGGTCTCCAGGTTCTCAAGGGAATGGGTTGAGCACAGTCGGCTGCTAAGCGGTCAAAAATTTAATTCTTGCCATTAGCACAGATGGCATTAAAGTATCTCAAAATATATTTTTACTTTCAAATATTGTTGGGAAGAAAGCTCGGTTGTTAATTTCACTGTCCTCTACATTTATACTTGAAAAACTCTTGTCTAATTACATGAAGAATTCCAGGCACTCAGGTCTGGAATCACGTTACTGTAGTCAGTTACACCAAGTACCCAGAGCACACCACTGAAGACTAAGCACGAGGTCAATTTCAGTACATCTACAGGGGATATTAAAGTTGTTCATCGCTGAAGCTTTTAAAAACTTATGCTCATAAAGCAAAGGAGTCATCATAATAAGAGCATAAAGGTGCTTAATATGTCTAAAAATAAGTTTAATAAAATTCAGTAGTGAAATAGTTTTTAAATGACTTATTTTCTACAGATAACACTAGCTATAACCAATAAATTAGTTTTCAGTGGTTTGTGCCTGAGAACTGGAATTACAGTATTTGCTCGACTTTATATTAATGAAAGTTTTTAAAGAAGAATAAAATTACTGTTTCATGAGAATATTTTACTTCCTCATAAGTACATGTCTAGTATGTTTTGTCTTGTTTCTTAAATTGAAAATCATTATTTCTGAACCAAATGCATAAAAATGAAAAGCTTGATGTGAATAATGAAGAATTAAAGACTTCCTAGCACAAAGCCAGAAACCGTAGGTGCCCAAAACTATCTTACATTCTTCCTGCCTTTGAAGAGCTCGCAGTCTAGCTGGGAAAATTTATGTGGCTATGTAATAGCACCATGGCTGGAGATCCGAGGACACAGTGGTACAAGAACATAGTCAAAGAATGAGTGGGGAAACTTCTGCATCAAAACTCTGAGGCAGAAATGCAGTTTCCTCCCCTCAGCTCCGAGCTTCCAAGGCAGCCTTGAGGGGCAGGCTCCACACTGTGGAAAGCAAGGGGACTGTGGAACCAAGCAGTCCAACTCACTGTTCAGGACTTTCTACATTTCAATTATGTTTCTTCTTGGAACGAGTTCCCACTGTTCTACACTTGGCACATGCACATTCACAACTACTGCATATCCAACTTTTTCTGTGCCTTTACTTGTCAGGCATCTCTGTAGGGCAGCACTGAAGGAGGTGCCTGAGACAATGTCTTTGCAAAAATGTTCATCTGTAAAATTGATGAATATGCTAACAATCGTGAGTTAATCACTACACAATACAGACATCTACTGAAATAGCACAATGTACCTATCAATACATCAACCATTAAACACTCCAGTAAGGAAAACAAAAAGTTCTTCATTATCACCAAAATAGAAAAAGGGCTCTCTACACAGAAGCACTGAAGCTACCGATACATTTTAAAGAATTCTTTAAAAGTCAATACTGTGGTTGGAAGAGAAGTATATCCTACAATGAGATGAAAAGAAAGGCAGATTTTAAAACACACACTTCTCTACTCCTTAGAGATAATGCCGCTGAAAATTCTAAGTATGAATGGAATCATTATACTGGATGATTCTACTGGAGAAAAAATATCAGTTTATAAAAGAGATCATCAGATCAATCCTATTTACTTCCAATCCTCCTTAATTCTAAAAACAGCCAGATTTATTAACTGAAGACCTTTAAATAATCTAAGCTACAGGATACCCGCCATTCACATAAATTTTGAAAGTGACTTTAAGAAAAGCAGTCAGCATTAACTGAAGTTGGAGTCTACAGGATCTGTTCCTTGTTCTCCCTGACCTTAATGGCTCTGGAGTGCATAACTGCCTCACTGCCCAGCTCAGTGGCACGGATCGGCTCGATCCACTATGGCAGGGAGCCCTGGTGCCCAGCTATGGCAGCAATTGCCTGGTACTGCACACTGTTAACTTGTTGAGTGAAAAAACGCAAAGATGACTGCCTTGAGCTAACTGCAGCACGCCTCAGATTGTTCTTAGGCACAGTTCCCCTTCTTTGGATAACTTTTCTGTCCAACAAGATTCGGCTCTCCAGTCCCTTCCCAAGATGCTCTCCCCGAGGTCGACTCCGACAGCGTGAGCCTCGATGTCAGTGTGCCTACGTCCCACGTGGGGCCCACTCACTGGGCGCCGGGAAGTCTTACGTCACCTCTTCAGTTCCTTACTTCTAAACCAAGGGGGTTGTAAATTTTTAGTTTTAAGAAGCACCACTTGCCAGGTTCTGTTCTAAATGACTTCATCCTTCCAAACAATCCTACGTGGATCTTGCTTTGTTCACATTTTTGCAGCTGAGGGAACTGAGGACTGAGAGCTCAAACACCTCTCCTGGGTGATTCGAGATTCTGACTCCAGAGTTCCTGGTGTTTACTTTTTCACCAGGTGAACAACAGCACCTACCTCAAAAGTAAGAAAGTCAGTTCACGTAAGTGAAGTACTTTGAACAGGGCTTGGAACACATCAGCATTATGTCTGCTAGTGGGATGTGCCCCTTGGCTTGTGTACGAAGAGCATTTTACAGGAGTTTGACTCTGCGCTCTGGTTTGGGTTCCCACCCTTACTTCCTATCATTGTATCCTCAAATCCTGGGTCAATGCTTCCTGAACAAAGGAGCACCCTTAAAATCTGAGTCCTCTGTTTCCCATCATGCTTTTTCTCTTCTCTTACAATCAGTATTATCTCTAAGTCATTAGGCAAACAAAACTCAGCTGATCCCAAGAAAGTGGAATGTGATCATAATTATTCCTAAAAGGTACCAAAAATCTCAATTTAACAAAGGAAGAAACTAGCCTTTGGCTATCCAGGCCTTTTGGGGCCAGAGGCAATAATGAATGGCCAGCATCATCACAGTCTTAAAGCTGTTCTTTGGCTCATATTTGAGAAAAAATTTTTTCCAGACTGAAAAGCTGTAATGTCTACTCATAAAATTGAAAATCGTAACATAAACAATTAAAAACCATCTTTTTCTAATCACAAAGAAATAGCCAGAGCTGGTACTACTGAAAGATAACATTATCACAACTGGTTTACATATCAACAATATTTACCTAAGGACTACAATATTTCAAGCTTTACAGGTTTATATTTTTTTTATAATTGCAGCAAATTGCTACTGAATAACTGAAAAACAGAAAAATGAAATACAACCAGGGTCTTTTGCTTAAATGACTTCTGATTAACACAGCTTACATATACCACACCTCTAATTTGTTTCTTTAATTCATAAGATGCTTTAAGGGTCATGGCAGTGCCTGAGTTTCTAAAAAGATGAGTTATGGTATAGTCTCACTGATATAGAAGATGAAGAAATATGTTATAATTTGCCTTGTTTAAAACTAATTTCCATTTTATTTTTATTCATTAAATATCAAGTATACCAAAACTTAGTTATCTTACATTTCTAGTATTTATACATTAACTGTTCACTCAGCATCATTTTTATATTTGAATATTTTTGAGTGGTAGAGAGATACTCAAACTTGACAAATTTCAGTAGTACTCTACAGGTGTTTCTGAAATTGGAATTACATATCATAATTAACTTTACAGAATTTTAAATATGTGACAGATGCTTCCTTGTGGTAGACACTGTTGGTCTACCTTCTTTCCTTGAGCCCCGTGGTCCTGTCTACACTGCTGATCCCTACAGATGTTTCCCATCTTTTCTAACGTTTATGAGGAAAAGCAGGAGGGTACACCTTGTTTCAAGAGCTAACATAATCTTTTTAAATCAGTGTGTTCTGAAATATCTGTAATGTTATCAACAACTATTATTGATAATTGTTATGTACCAGGTAGTGTGTAACCTATTTGTGTGCATTATTTTATTCAGGCCTTACAACAGTTTTAAAATGTATTTTATAGCTGAACATTTTAAAGGGAAAGAGCCCAAGATTCAAAACATTAGACAAATTTCCTAAAGAAGATCTGAATCCAGTGTTTATGATCTTAATCACTATGTGGAACTCCTATTCCTGGATACTGCTGAGCATTAATGATATCAGTGAGCATCTTCATATTACCAATTATAACCAAGTTCTACCATAGTGACCTTAACAAAGTAATGAAAGTAAAAAAACTGGTTGGCCATTTTTTTTCTGGTTGACCACTGAAAATTTTGGTAGCTTCATATAATAAGAAAAACAGTCAGAAGAATAAAAAGGATATGAATAGAGCATTTTATACATTTACACAATCTAAATACCTAATAAACATGGCAGTACATCATTTAATGATGGAGATGCACCCTGAAAAATGTCACAGCCTTGACAATTTCATCATTTTTGAACAGTGTACTTACTAGTCAAATCTAGGTGGTATTCCAGAGCCCCTTACATATCTATTCTCTATTATGACCTTTTGGAACTACCATCATAAATTTGTTATCTTGTTGACCAAAATGGTGTTCTGTATTGTGCAACTGGGTATGGTTTTAAAAGTCAAACTTGCTAAAGAAATGCATACTAAAATAATACTGTTTTGCACTTTTATCTTTCTAGTAAATAAAGCTAGCTAGAAAATAAAATCAATTTCTTACAAAAGCTGAAATGTGTTGACAATTTGTATATTTGTTGTGCTTTTTCTACCAGCAAAACATTGGAGATCACTTACTTGGAGAATAGGGATTTTTAAAAAGTGGATTATATATATATATATGTATATGTATATATATATATATATACATATATATGTATATGTATATACATATGTGTATATGTACATATATACATAAATATATGTACATATTATCAACAACTATTACTGATAATCATTGTGTGCCAGGTAATGAAAGGTACCTGAAATTTTGGAGGCTTTGTCTAATATCTGAATTACGGGTACTAGTATTTGTCCTTTTATCTCATGTGACCTTTTATAAGAATGAATTAAGGTAATGGAAGTGAAAATACTTTGTGAACTACAAAGCACCACATAACTGTCAATGGCTCAAGTCCTTCGTATAAGGAACATTAACAGCTTATTGATTCAATAAATTCAAATATCTCCATTTTAACCCACTGAGCTACTGAAAATATTAAAAGCCCTTCACATTTCCTTTACATGTATTCAATATTTACCTATGATTTCACTAACCTGTTTCCAATTATATCTTTGCAGTATCTACATGTCTTTGTTGTACATTAAAATGTTAACTGCTAATCAACATAAGTAAAGTAGAATCGAGATTTCACCTTTATTCTGGTAATATTAAGGTAGTACGCAAACACAATAGAAATTAAAAACCACAAGACTTAGATTCAGTGAAATCACTTTCTAGTCATAACACAATTTCTATATTTTACATAGAAATTTATTCTATGTATTTTCTATATTTTAATATTGTGGGTTTTACCAGAATATCTTGCTGAAGTACTTTCCATATTTTGACTCATTTACAGCTCACAACCACCCTGTGAAGCGGAGCCTATGCTCACTACACAGAAGAAGAAACCAAAACGCCGCCAGGCAACAGGTGCGCAGTGCAAGGGGGCAGAGGGCCACTTGGGCCACCTCCCCAGGCCGTCTGCTGCCAGGACACGGTGTCAAACGTGTGTTCCAAAGGCCTCCGCCTCCTTCTCCAGTACAAGAGGACCTCACCAAATTCTCCCAGAGAATCAACTGATACAGATTACCATAAAAATACTGGGCAACAATTTTCAAAGACTACACAATTAATATTAAACACAAAATTTTCCCTCTCCAAATAGTTTACATTTAAAATGTCATCCCCAATAAAACCTTATAATTATTTATTTATTTATTTATTTATTTTGAGACATGGTCTGGCTTTGAAGTTCGGGCTGGCCCTGAACTCACAGCAATCCTCCTGCTTCTACTTCCCAAGTGCTGAGATTACAGGCATGAGCCATCACGCCCAGCATTGTGTTATTTGGTTACCTGGGATCAAACTTGGGACCTTGCGTTTGCCAGGTAGACACCAGAACCACTAAGCTAAATAACTGGCCCAACATTTATCCTTTTAAAAAAATCAAAAGTGAATTACCCTGTTGTCTTCTTTAGTAAAGAGGTTAAACAAAGGAGGGAAAAGAATCAGTGTAAAAGTCCACTGAGAACAAAAAAAAGACAGCATTACATACTAGGATCACTTTCAATAGGTTTGAATATAAAGACTCAATGCAGAAAAGACTTTTACATAATCCCCTTGAATGCTAAAAGAAAAGTTATGAAACATCTGAGAGTTAATATCAAAAGATCAATGGATTAAATGTTATCTAAATATATTTCAATGCAACAGAAACTTATGTAATCTCAATGGGAACTGGTTTTGGCAAAGGCTTTCAAGCTTTCCCTTTCTGTTGGCAGGGATAAGTTTGAATATGTGTGGGCTAACTGTAAGTGAGGTTATTTTTTTCTAACTAATAGTATTTGTTTCATGATAGGAAGTATATGGAGATACTGTAGTGAAGATCTTTTTCATTTTTAAAAAGGACAGCATTAATAACTAAAACCGTACAACTGTAAATACACATTTCAAACGCCTATCGAGCTACTGTGCTAACACTAAAGTTAAAAATCTAAAAAATCTACAAATAAATTAAGAACTCCATTATTTACATTTTTATTTATGTCTATCAATTAATGGCTTTTGTTTGCAGTTCTGTGGACTGCCAAGCTAGTACTCTACCACTGAGCTACACACTCAACCTTTATTTGTGCCCATAAATTATGAGTACACAAATCTGCCCTTTACCAACCACAATTTGTTTAGCTCTACATTATTCTTTCAAACGGGTTAAAAAAAAAACTTGGCTTTATCAGTGCTACTGAGACACATCATCAAGTACGGAATTAATGAATTTTCAAAGACCCACAAATTGACAAAAAAAAAAAAAAAAGCCAGTGAAGTCAAAATCAAGAGATGAAAATGTCAGATTAACTTAATGGGAATTAATGTTGAGAGGTTGTGCCAGAATATGACATGACTTGATTCTCATTTTTTTCCCCTTCCCCCACCCACCCTGCAACTCCCCACCCTCTATATACATAAGCGTTGTTTCCTTTTTAAAATTACTATCACATTCTTTTTCCCCTCGTTATTTACCCCTACACGCTCTTTCCTTTTAAATATTTTCTATTTCACAGTATCAACTATATATACTAGAACTCATTTACATCTTCCTTTTCACATACCAGAGAAAAGATACAATATTTACACATCTGTGACCTATTTATTTCACTTATGAGGATATCCTGAAGGTACATCCATTTGAGTATGAATGATTCAATCTTATCATTTTTAATGGCAGAATAATACTCCATTCTATAAAATAACTACATCCAGTTTCCTGTTGATGGACATTTTTGTTGTTTCCAAGATGTAGCAATCACAAACTGAGGAATCACTTAATTTAAAGGAAGGTCAAATAAATACATCTGTAGAAGTTAATACCGAATGGTGCTATTAATAATTTCAACATCATATTATACACCGCTGACCAACACAAAAAACAATTTCTTGGGAATATCTGTTACTATTCTTCTTGGATGAGGTACAAAGGCTGGAGGAACTCCGGGCCAATAGGTAGAACTAAGGAGACAGATAGGGTCGTACAAGAAACCAGCTATGTGACAATGGACAAGTCATTCTGATGTCCTCATTTCGAGGAGACCAGGGCCAGGTATGGACATTCGAGTTCAGCTCCGCACTGACTCTGTGCACCCACAGCGCTGGAGTCCTCTGCATCAGAATTCTGGACACCTAACACTTTCCTTTTGCTCAGGGTCTGTAACTGTCTGGTTTTGTAATTGCCTACTCTCCATAAAACGCAGAAAGAAAATGAACATACATCAGGTTTGTAATTTGAACTCTGAAGGTATTAAATCAAGATATCGCCACTATTTTATCATGACTAAGCACTCAAGAGCAAATGGCACAATATATACACTGAATTACTACCGTCAGTTTATACTCTTAGATGTGTATTCATTTTCGTGAGGCCCACTCCCGTAAGTGCTATTTCCTGACAATACACAGGAGCTATGATCTTCAAATATGCTTAACACAAATACATCAGCAGTGACGCTGCTGACATTTCGGGCGGATAATTCACTGTAGGAGCTGTCATGCCCCTGTGTGTCCGCGGTATCCCTGGCCAGGCCGCTAGATGTCGGCACCGGCACCACCCCCAGAAGGGATGGAAACTGGTTCAGATCTTCCTCTACACAAAGTGTTGTAAGAGGAGGAGGTAAAATCTCAACTTGGTAGCGAATTACTGACTTAAAGAACTCTCTACTTTACCTAAATTTGAAATTTCTCTCCTTTGCATCCTAAACTATTTTTTAAAAGTGCTAACCTAAGGTTAAGAGGCCAAAGCTACCACATCTTGAAGAAAAAACAAACAAAAGACCTATTCCATAACTTATTATTAAGGCAAGAAAGCAAGCAAGACACACAAAAGAAATGAGAGGAAGAGGAAAAAAAGCGCAGCACAAACTACATCTCACAAAACTACGTGCATTTCTAAGTAATCAAATGTCTGCACTGAAGTATGATCTGCAACAGGCAGGCTGAGGCTTCCGAGAGGAGCCCACTCTACGGGCATTTTCAGGCAGGAGCTGACCACGCTCGGGCAGCCCTAACGCCCGCTCGGAGCCCCGCGGCCGGGGCCTCGGGGTGCGGGGTGCCCGCGCCGCTCCCGCCACGCCCACCGGACGTCACTCGTTACACAACGCCCCCCCTCCCGCTTATGCAATTCCGCCCTCCCGCGGCTCCCAATCGCCCCGGTGACTTTTGTGCTACAGGAAGGTAGAAGCTGTCCTCCGGCCCTCAGCCGGGACCCTCTTGCCGCCCGGGCCGCTGGTGCCCGGGCCGGTCCCGAGCTGCCACTCACTGGGAAGAGCGCGGCAGAAAGCGCGCGGCCGCGGACCTGGCCCAGCTCCCGCCCACCCCGCGCCCGGGCGCCCGGCTCCGGGTCACCCGCTCGGCGCCACGCGCGCGCCCGCCACGGCCGGGGAACCCCGCGCCCCTCCCCGCGCCGCGTCACCGCCGGCTCCCAGGGCGATCCCCGGCGTGACCGGGCCCGCCGTCGGGGCCGAGGGTGGGGTCGCGCCGCCGCCCCGCGCGGTCACCTGCTCGCAGCGCCTCGCAGGCGGCGGCCAGGGCCTCCCGGTAGCGGCCCTGGTGCAGCAGCTCCCCGAGCCGGCCGGCCGCCCGCGCCCGCTCGCGCTGGCCCGGGAACCACTTCTCGGCCAGGTGGTTGAGCACGACGCTGGTCCTGAAGTCCGAGGCGGCGGCGGCGGCGGGCGGAGGCGGCGGGCGCGGGCCGGGGGCCCCGGCGTCAGCGGCCCCGGCGGCGGGAGGCAGGCGGGCGCGGCAGAGGCGGCAGCGCGCGCGGAGCTCCCTGCGCAGGCAGCGGCGGCAGTAGCTGTGGCCACACGGCACGGTCACCGGCTCGCTCAGGAAGCCGCGGCAGCCTAGGCAGCTGAGCAGCCCGCCGGCGCCCGTGCCCGCGCCCGGGGCCGGGGCCGGGGCCGGGGCCGCGCTCCAGCCCAGCCCGTGGCGGAGCCGGTAGTTGAACGCCAGGCAGTCCACCAGGGCGCCGAGGCGCTCGGGCCTGGCCGGGGCCCCGCGGCGCAGCGCGGCCGCGAACGCCTCCAGCGCTCCCTTCAGCTGGCCGCCCAGGGCCAGCAGCTCGCCGCGGCGGAGCAGCAGCTCCCAGCGCCCCGGCTCGGCGGCCGCGCGCTCCAGCCGGTCTCCGCCGCCGCCGCCGCCCACTTCCCACAGCCGGCCCCGGCCCCGCGGCTCGGGGGCCATCGCCTGGCGCCCGTCCGGGGGAGCCCTCGCCACGGCCGGAGAAGACGTGACCCGCGGGGGGCTGCTCCGCCGCCGCCGCCCGCCGCCGCCACGGTCCCGGAGCCTCCGGGGCGCGCGGCTCCGCACGCGGCCCGCGAGCAGGGGGGCGTGGCGCGCGGACATGGCGGGGCGGCGCGCGCCCGGGAAGCCCCGGGGCGGGGCCTGCGGGGCGGAGCGGGGCCGGGCGGGGCCACCGCGCCCGGACTCCCCACGCCGCCCGGGCCGGGGTCCCGCGCAGCAGGCGCCGAGCCCCGCCCCGCCGACCCTCTGGCGAGGGACGCGAGGTCAGATGACGGCCCAGCGGGGACGCAATTGGCTTCTCGGGAGCGGAGGGCTTGGCTCGGGCTGAACAAAGCCCAAAGCTCCCGCAGTTTCGTCTCCCCCGCGGGCGGACGCCCACCCGCCCCGGAGCCCAGCCTCTGTCGCGCCGCCCGCCCTGCTGGACTGAGGCCCAGCGCTGTCCGTCCCCTCCTGCTACACCGCCCACCTGCGCGGAGACCCGCGCCTGCCTCCCCGGCTAGTGTCCGGTTGTGAGGTGGGCTCTGATCGCCCTGTTCGATGTTGGGCGCAGAGGCGGAGAGACTGGGACGGCTTTGTCACCCAACTCTGGACTCCACCCTCGGGGCGATTCCCGCCAGAGAGCGAGAGATTTTTCTGGTGCCAACACAGTGCTGCCTAAGCCCTCAGGATCCCGGACGCTGTGTACACTGCCCGGAGTAAGCTGTTAGAAAACACCAGGAGTAAGGCTTTTCCCCTATCAGTCACCATGTCACTGCAAGCCGAGCCGAGTCTGCAGTTGTGCATGAGAATAGAAAGAAATGATCGCCTTGAGTCCTGCCCCCAAGGAGAGAATAAAGTTCTCAATCGAAAAATACAGTATTTTTAGATTTGATATAAGACACTAGAATGTTAGTGTAGGAAGGGCCTTGAGAAAACTTGGTCCTTTTTCAGGTGATCGGAAACAAGCAAGTGAAAGTTACTTGTCCAAAATCGCAGTCAATGTTACATAAAGGATTCAAAACTCTCTGACCTTCCACTGCTATGTTACAATGTCAGTAACAATATATAATGTTAAATGACGTATGTCATATTTCTTTGAAATACTTCACAAGAGATTTTCAAAATAAATTTGTTATTTGAAATGTTAACCTTCATTGTCTAAGATTGGGTAACAATATCTCTATTTTTTCAGAACAAACAAAGCTTATAAATGTTTTGAGTTACATGTGTTTTTACTACACAATGAGCAAATTTTGTAACTTCTGAAAAGATGTAGATATGCTGTTTCAAAGGAATTCAGAAAAAAAGAGGTGACTGAGAAAAAGCCTTAGGTTTTATCGGAGTAGAGTGGTACAAGCTCCTTTATCATTCCCAATGCACCAAAAGCAAATTGCAAGGATAGTGGAGAAGCGGCTCATAATCATTTAGAATGGGGTCTTGGGATTAATTTATGAGCATAGCCTTAAATCCAACCCTAACTTCTTAAGTTACTACCTTCCCCCAACCAGTAAGAAAATGACTTTACTGAGATGCCCCTCTCCTACTTGAGACTTGAAAATCAACTGAGATAACTAATATCCACATGCGCTTACATTAACTTTTGTGATGCCTTAGTTTCCTTAGCAGTTTGCAAAATGTACGACAGCATTTCATAAATGTGCCCATAATGATACTAGAAATATAATGGATGAATGAACATGGTTGATTTATTTTCAAATGTAGTTGAAATTAGGTTTTACTGTGGAATTCCCCCAACAATAAAATGTATGGCTGAGAAAATAATGTGAAGGATCACTTGTCTTTTGGAGTTTCTTTCCCAGTAAACAGGACAAACAGCCTCATCTGATTCTGATGTGAAATAAAATGGCACAATTATACTAATTTGGGGTGGAGGGGACTGTAGGAGGAGTCTTGCTCTGTTCTCGGCATTTGTGAATGGTTATAATTCATGTTTGCTGGTTTATACATTTACATAACTTGTTTCCATTTATGTAACTTATTTATGTAAGAGGCTGTGCTGCCACTGTGGCCTTTGTATGCTGCACAGTTCCCTGGGAATCAGGAAGTCTGGGCGTACCAATCACAGCTCTGTAACAGGTCATTCTCTGTCATTCTGTGTCACCACCAAGTGGCAACCAACTGCTTCTTAAATTTGAAAGAGGGAGGAATTATCATCTTCATTCATTTTCTACAGTTTAGCCTTTGGTCTCTGACTCATGGTGAGCAGGCTGTGAGGGCAAAGGAAGAATCCTACAAGGCGGCCCCTGTGCAACATGATGGCTTCAAGAGATCGTTTTCTTTTTCCTTCAAACATGACTTGCTTGCGTCACTCTTTGCTAACAAAGTAGTAAAATCATGCGATTTGTATTTCACTTCAGTTTTTAATGTTGCCTTCTAAAATAGATCAGTTATGTAAGAGAGTAAGAAGAAAAGCGTATCTGTTTCCTAATTTGGAAAATGCTTATCACCATCATTCTCTGCTTAGCCCTCCCACTCACTGCCAGCAGAAGGCTTTTCCTGATATAGTTAGGTAAACTCCTATTAAGGAATAACATAACAGTGCTTTTCTTGTACACAAATCAGCTGAAGATGTGTATTTGAACCTTTCTCTCTCTCTTTTTTTTTGTTAGTTATGTGTGACTTTACCATTTGTTTCTTCACATTCCTACTTAAAAAGAGATATTAAATTTCGACTTTAAGGATCCAAGCAGGGCCTGCAGTTGTAGCTTTGTGGTAGAGTCCATGCCTACAGAGGCCCTGGGTTCAACCTTTAACATCTACATAAATAAATAAATGAACTGCTAAGCCAAATTTTGTCCACTTCTTGATTCATGGCAGGTTGGTGACATGCTAGTTAATACATCAAAATAGTAGGCCATAAAGTATCATATAATCAGCACATGCCTAATAGCATTTCTACACATGTACGTGGATGACTTTGGAGACCACCCTCTTATACTTCTCATTTTATTATGTTTAACAAAACTGATCTGAAAATTGCTTGTTTCATGGAAGCCTATTGCAAAGGGCATCCAGAGCCCCGAGCCTGCCTGTCATTGTGCTTCTGTGGCTGGGAAGAGGTCACCCGGTCTCCTTCAGCCTCATTTGCCATCTGTGAGGAGAGGGGAGCAGGTCTGGCTTGGTGTCTTCTGCTGCTGGAGCTAGGGTCTGATGTAAGCCCTAGAGTTTGATCCACACACAATAAGAGGAGACAGAGTTTCCCAGGCTAGGGGCTCAGCAATGTGACCCCTGATGAAAACATAACAGCGGGAAGTGAGGGCTGGGGAAGCAAGAGGAAGATGTCTGGAGACACTCTTTGTAGGTACACGCTTGGCCCTGTTGAGAGGAGGAGCAACCGGTCCTGATCCTTGTGCAGTCCCTGGGCAGGGACCTCCTACCCCATACAAACTGTCGTACTCTACCATAAACTGGTGAGAGGCAGGAGGCAAGCTTTCGGGGGGACTGGTTATATAAGGGGCACTGGCTTTGTGAGGAAGTTTATATAAGATGCTAAAAATACAGTGTGCGAGTGCTCAGTACAGTTTTAAGTGAAAGCCCTAAGGAGGACAACCTGTGCAAGCTAAATACAGGTGACGCTTAGTCCCGAGCCATGCTGCCTGCAATGATTACTTCAGTGGCCGAGCGCAGTTTGAACTCATCCCTGAGATATTCTGTTATCCCTCTGAGGAAACCGCCAAGCTGCTTAAGGAACACTAAGGCCATCAGTCGTGATTCTTTTCTAATACTCTGAGGAATGCAGAAACACCAAGTGTCTACCTGAAACTTCATTTTGCTGCTAGTCCACTGGATAATATGAATGCATTTCCCAGGATCAAGCTGTTAAAAGAAGCAGGGTAAAATTCAACATTGGTTCAAGCACTAAGAACTGAGTGCATATGCATTATTCCCTAATACTCACTCTCCTCTCTCCTTGCCCTCTCTTCAGCATCCCTCACCATCTGACATAGTACACAAAAGTGTAGATACACAAATGTGTATAATTTGTCTCCATCTGCTAAGAACAGGAGCTCCTGGAGAGGCCTGAGGTCTCTCTGCATCTGTTTGCCACGGATGAGAGGACATTAGGTAATCCTTTTTAGATGAGCCCACCCACAAGTTAAATCTATCGCTTCATATTTTTTATTCTTGTTAGTGACAAAAATCCATTGGCCATGAACACACTAGGGCAGTTTATTTTCCCCTCTTCTCCTCTGTTATGGGATGAATATTTGCATTCTCCCAAATTCCTATTTTGAAATCTAACCTCCAACATAATATGTTTAGGAGGTGGTGGAATTTTGGGGAGGTAATAAACTCAGGACAGATTCTGACAGTATTATTGGTGTGATTTTTGAAAATTGTGTCTTTATTAGTTCACATCTCCTGTATATCATGTTCACATTCCTGGTATGTAGTTGGTACATGTACATAGTACATCTTAATTTTTTTTTCCATCCCCTTTTTCTCCCCTCCTTCTCCACTCCCTCCATCTCTTGCTCTCCTTTCCATTTGAGGAAGATCTCCCGATTTATTAACTCTCTTTTCTTTTACTTCTTATTTATGATTTGGGTTTCTCATATAAGAGAAATCGTGGTGTTCAAACTTGTGTCAGATTTACTTCATTTAACATCATAGCATCAAGCTGCATCCATTTCCCCACAAATAACTCAAGTGAGGTATTTCTTAAATGCCATCTGTAAGATTTGAGACTATTTACAGGGTTAAAAAAAATCTTGAAATCATGCTCAGCTCCTCTCTTTCACATCCTGTGTGGCCTACTAGAAAATCCTCCTGGTTCTGCCTTCAAAACACAGCCAGAACATCCCCCCAACCAATTTTCTTTCCCCTGACATACCCTGACCTCATCTGCCAATGTCTCTTACCTGGATTACTACAAAGCCTTCCACCAGCCTCTGTGTCTGTCCTTCTGCTTTCTCCTTTTGTTATCAACACAACAGTTCATGGAACATGAACTACGAACTTCCCTAAACACAACATTCCACTCCCACAGACGCAGACATGGAGAAAAGTCTATCGGAAATTGAAGTGCCCCACCCTCAACCTCTGTGACTTCATCTTTAGCTGGCCGCCCTGTTCCTCACTCCTCTCTGTGTCCTGCTCAAAGCTTTTGTCCTTTCTGTCCCGCTCCCTGGGATGTTTTTCCAGTAGATGTCATCAAGCTGCCCTCCTCTTTTTTCGAGGCCTTTTAGCAGATGTTCCCTCCTCTGTGACCTGCATGTGTCACCTATCTGGATCCCTTTCCTCCTTCCCCTTTTTATCTTTAGCACCTCTCACTGAGAGGCTCTGTGTTTTATCTATGTGATCTTGTTTGTCTTCCCTCAAAATATCAGTTCCACAAGAACCTAACAGATTCTCAATTAACAAGTTGCTGAATGAAAGACTGAGGTCAGGTCTTGGTGCTACACCCAGAAACATGTTTTCTTGGAGGCTCAGTGTGGCAGGCAAGCCTGGTCATTTCAACCTGATTGGCTTGGCAGCCACCTAGGGGACTGGTGGAGCCCACTTCCGGTGGAGCTTTGCTCCATGACATCTTTCCATGAAGATGTTTCTGTCTTGAGCTGGGTTGAACAGGAACAGAATCCTCTCAAATTGTGAGCCCAGTTAAATCTCTCTTTAATTATAGGCATCAGGTGTCGTGTGCAGTAGTGGGAGAGCTAACCAATATGTGAACTTCTGCACACGATGACTATGAGCTCGTATACCACAGGAATGGGGAGAGTAAGGCCTGTATAACGAAAGATGTGGGACATAAGCTCTAAGACCATTTCCCAGAAAACATTCATAGGATCGCAATACTTCAGAGAGATAAGTAAAAACAATGTACTATCATCCCCATTGAATGGCGCACCAAGGAAAGCAGCCGTACAGAAGGCCCTGCCAATGGCTCTCTGCCCCATGACTTTGTCTCATTTATACCTCCAAAACCACACAACTTTTTAATCTGTCACAGTTTAGAGAATGAGGGACATACTGCAATTTTACCTGACACATTTTCATGCTCTGTGGAATTTTTGAGAATCTGAGCTATTAGGTAAATCCTAAAGAATTCAACATTGCAATTCAAAAAATAACAAGTGACATATGGGTTCGGTTCTGTCTGAAAGATTAGAGTTGACTAGTGGGTAGGAAGACAGTTTACTGAAGGAGATCAAGCACGTTCTGTAGGAAGCCATCTGAGATGGGGGTCAACCCAGATGCTCTGTATCCCCGCATGGTCCCAAAGTTCAGAGCCAGACAAGGGGGTGGTGGTGACTTCCCATCATTGAAGAGTTTCATGTTAGATTTCCACCACTGTTCTCAGGCGCCTGAGGTGGTCATCAGAAAAGAGCAAAGAAGTACTCTGGCTCGGTTTGGGAGGTTCTCATCCCTGATATGTTGGCTGTGTTGCACTGAATCTGTGCCCAGCCAGTGCATCATGACAGCAGTATGTGACAAAGCAAAAATACTCAACTCATGGAGAGCAAGCAAAACAGAAAACAGAGAGGCCCGGAAGCCCACAGTGCCTGTCAAGGACATCTGCCAATCAAGAAGAGCCTCCTGCCAGGCTCTGCCGTCCAAAGGTTCTATACCTCAGCAACCATGTCTTCAGCAGAGAGGTCTCTAGGGAACATCCTAGGCCCAAATGATAGCAGCTGCTAATGAAATGAACATGTATGGATCAGAGAGTCAAGAAAAGGGCACAACGATAGAATGAGCCCCTAAGTCAATGGCTGAGAAAGTTGAGACTGGAAAACAAGCAAGATACAGTAGGCATCAACTCAAATATCACAGATAATTTTCAGCCCATGGATAGAACATGCTTCAGACCAGGCCTGCTTCGGGCCTCAGAGCGGAGAGAAATATGGCATATCTCTTTTCCAATTCTGCAGTGCTAGAGGTGAGATATCCTTTCAAACTGAAGTAAAATCAAGTGAACGACAAAATGGACAAATGGACTCTTTGGTCTAGCATTAGTATCTCAGTCCTTCCAGACTGTTGTAACAAAAATATCTCATACATGGATGATTTATAAACAGCAGAAATTTATTGCTCACTGTTGTAGATTTTGACAAGTCCAGATTCAAAACGTCCAGATTTAGTCTAGAGAGGACCCTGTCTCTTTATATGGCTCCTTGTTGCTGTATCTTTGCATGGTGAAGGTGAAGGGAAACCTCTTCCAAGCTTCTTTCATAAGAACACAAATTCCACTTATAAGGGTTCCATCCATGACCTAAGCATCTTCTCAACATTATTCCCTATGGAAGTTTCAGCATCAGAGTAGAGGAGTATCCACACTCAGGCCACGGCAACTATTCATTACAAAATTACTAAAGTATATTCTAGGATTGTAGACAAATTTATGAATGAAAAATACAAAGTAGTCACTGCAATGAGAAGCTAGGCTTTGCTAAAGTTTCCATTGAGTAAGAAAGACAATGATGCCATTCCATAATCCATCCTTTGACATTTCTGTCGATAAGAAAACACTAGGGAAGGCAGCTCCCAGCATTAACACAGTGGATGGCTCCCATTTTCTTGTTTTCATTCAGTTCCATCAACTCTCTTATGATGCAAAACTGAAACACAAACAAAATAAGGTGCCGTGCCACAGAAATATCCCGACAGGTCTAAATAAAGTGTGAGACAAAGAAATGTGTTCTGATGAGGAATACCTCTTCCCTCTCTAAAACTAACCATTTCATCCCAACCCCTAGAACTCTCAGAACCACTGCAGGTGGATTCTAAGTCTGGTCTTTTGAAAATTCTGGACCTAATACTTTTGAGTCTGATTTTTGCTTTTTTGTGTGTGTGTGTGCCTGGAATCATGCTCAGAACTTGCAAGGAAGGTAATGACTGACTCTGATTCTTATTTCTTAACTTCCAATCCAGCAAGGAGAAAGGACGGGGCAGAGATTCCTGTGAGCACATTTATTCCCAAGCTAATTTTGCTTCAAGTGCTTTTTGGCCTGATATATAGGATTTATTAAGCCTTGTGTTACTATATCCTTGTCCCCTATTACATCAACCAAAGCCTATCCCATAGAAAATGGTTTCCAGATTTAGATCAAACCACTTTGAGCAGCTCCAGGCATTTTAACTAAATATCTGTAATTTCATTCCCCCTAAATTTGATGTAGACTAACCATCTGACTCCAAATATAACTTGATAGCTCCAATACAGCCAGCAATAACAGAGTTTAGGAAGTTTTCCTTTCTGTATATTTACATAACAACTTGCTTAAAAGAACACTTGGGAATCTTTATATGATTAGTCAAACTTGTTTGGTGTTTACATGGAAAAGTAGGGTCCTTTAAATGCAGAGGAAAATTGGCAATTGTCAAAACTGTTTATGCAGTAAGACCCCAAATCAGATTACCTGAGCATAAACCACCTTGGTTCTCTACACTGTGGGAGAATCTCTCCACACTGGTGTTTGATGAGGGTTTGTAGAGCTGTTCTAAAGTCCTTCTCAATTTAGAGAAGTCCAAATCTGAACAAACACTTCCTTGCCTTTTGACCAGGGTGAGTTGTGTACCCCCTGCAGGGGGGGCTGGTATATATACACACATGCATACCTCCTTCCTACCAGGTCCTCTGTGGAGTGGCCAGATTCCTTTGAAGTGGTGCTCATTGTTGCTGTCCTAAGAGCCAGTTGTTAAGAGACATAAACAAAAAGCAGAGTGGTGACAATAAGTCACAGTGAGCAGCAGATGGGCAATGTAGGTGGAGCTCAAGGGAGGAACAGTTTCATATTTCTGGTGAGGTTACACCGAGCCCCTCATCTCTGAGTTCTGTTACTGAAGCTGGCATCCAGATCGGAGTGACGAGCAAGTAGCACTCCCATTCTGGGCGGGTTTGGAGCAATCAGCAGAGCGGGGCAGGACCTCAGCTCACTCGCAGTGCTAGAGAGGAATGGGGAATGTGGGACAGGCTGTGAGATGTGTTTTGGGAGGTGTAGAGGAGCCACGAAGTGCTGTCTTGGTAATAGGCAGCTACAAGCAGGACTGTGTTCAGGTGAAAGAAAGCATGTAATGAGCATGTTCAATAAATGCCTTCCAGGGATGCTGCAATGACAACTGGTGAGGGATATACCATATTCAAGTACACAGTGACCTTTGAAGGTAGGTGTACAAAGATTAGCAAAAGAGAGAACATGACCCATGTGAATGATGGCCTGGCTATCTCTGTTGCCTCGCTGCTGCTGGTCTGGCCAGAAGTGATGGAGATGCCCAGAGAAGAGGCCACAGTGACCTTGAAGGCTTCTCAGGTATCTACAGTGCCAAGTAGACAGGTCCACCTGAAGCTGGGTACCAGCCATTTTGTTCATCCAAACCCTTCTATTCTGTCCCCTTCAGATGCTAACAAATCTGTTTGAGCTCATGGGAAGCCTTCTTTATTCTCCATGATGACTGCAGGGACCTGCTCAGGGCAGGGAAACTCAGCAGCAGCAGAAGCAGAGCCAGCAAGTCCACAGCAAGTGTCCTCTGAGGGTCTTCATGCTGTTGCAGTGTGCAGCTGTGAGCATGTCCTTGTCCCCAGACATGTATACAGTGTGTCAGAAGTAGCTGCAGGTCTCTCCCTGGAGGGTCACCAGGCAGTCATCAGAATGTAGCATGGCCTGGGAGTTCACGGGTAGCACTTCAGAGACAAGAGGCAAGGAACTTTGAAATCTATGGAGTCAGAGCATGGAGACCAAGGTGTGCAGCCAATTTAACTACCCTTAAATTTAAGTAAATAAAAATAAGTAAAATACATTCTAAGAATGAAAGACAAAACAAAATAATACAAGCCTGTCAGACACAATTCAAAGGCACCAGTCTTTCCATAATGACGTTCAGCTGTACATGATGATGAGAAAAATGGTCTGCAGTAGATAAAGGAACAAGCCCCGGATCCACGTTGGAGTGTAGAGAGACGCGACTGGTCTCTGCTGATCATCAGAGGAATCCTTCTTCCTTTCCACTTCTCCAAATGCACACATTTCATTATTTCACCTGGTGATTATTCAACTGTAGTGAGACAAGACACATCTGGAGTCCATTTCTAAAATGCCAAGTCCTGGACTTTGGCAAATTGAACCAGGTTGTCTCAGAGTGGAACCATCTTAGGTGATTCTGATAAAAAGGATCCAACATCTGAATTGAACTGTAACACTGGTATATGGTCCAGTTGAAAAATTACAAGGAAACCAAGCTCATCTCTACAGCCTTTCGACCTTTTGATCACTCCTACAGCCAGCTTAGATTAGCTAACAAATATCTAAGTTAGTCTTTGCTACATTATATGTTAGACATCATTTTAGGGGTCCTGTTAGCCAAACCTTTCCATGTCTTTTACACATGTCTTTGCATGTCTTTTGTAGTGTTACATGGAGAGTTATCTTAGTATTTTTAGATAACTGTCATTTGCTCTGTGGTTGCCACACCCACAATGTATAGAAGTTTATTTTGGCTCATGGCCCTAGACCTTGGTTCTAAAGCTGGCTCCAATTCAGGGACAGGATGGCAGAAAGGCATGTTGGAGGAAAAGGTATTAAACCCATGGCAGCCAGGAATCAGAGAAGGCAGGGAGGAAATGGGGACAAGAATACACCCTTTTAGAGTCACACCCAAAAGCACTCCCCTCCTAATAGCACACTTAGCTTTAACTCATCAAAGGAGGGTTCCACCAATGAGTATGATACCCCACAATCCTATCATCTTTCACACACATGAGAATTTGGGGGACGTTTTAGATCTAAATCATAGTACGACTACTAGTGCCCCACGCCTCGACTGAGTCCCTATTTGACATTTCACCCAGACGCAGAGGGAATGGGGCAGAGAATGATATCCTCTTATCCTCTCGTGATAAACTGTGCAAGGTGTAAAGCTTTCGCTGACTTTTCAAGGCGTTATCATATTGCAACATACAAACAGAAATGTGTATGGCTAAACCATGTAAGAAAATAAAATGGGTTTTTGAGAACAGCAGAGGGAAGATTGTGAGACAGTTGGTGAACAGTACAAAAGGAAATTACAAATCTTTCTGTATTGATGGAGGATCCTTACTGAGTGACAGATAAGCCTATCTTCAAACCTTAATCAACAGTCATATTCACAGTCTCACACTGGAAAGCAGATTGTAGGGATAGAATGTCATACATATTTCAGGAAAACCCACAGTATTTAGTGCTTTTAAATATTAAATAATTACTGCTTTCCCGGTAGTATCTAGAGTCAGCCCTGTGTAGCACATGGCAGTGTTTATTTTTTTATTTTTTAATTTTTTTTAGGTTTTTTGAGACAGGGTCTCGCTTTGTGGTTCAGGCTGGCCCTGAGCTCAGCCTCAAACTCACATCACAATCCTCCTGCCTCTGCCTCCCGAGTGCTGGGATTACAGGCGTGAGCCACCACGCCCGGCACTGTGGTATGTGGTGCTGGTTGCTGCTGGGTGTGGGTCTCCACACCCAGTATTGTTATGT
>PVIR01010498.1:0-17317 GCA_004026965.1 Petromus typicus | reverse complement strand
GTGCCACAATGTAGTCCGTTTCTCCCCTGTCTTGCTGCCCTGCTGTGGAGCCTGTCCACTACAGACTGAAACTTCTACAAACTGAACCACAATAAACTTGCCTCCCTAGAGATGTGGGTATCGGGTGTTGCGTCTCAATAACAAGGAAGTAACTAGGAGATATAGTAACCTCTGGGAGATGACGAGGATGCGATTTATGCTCTGAGAGGAGAAGCAGCTCATCATGTCGACATCCACTGCGTAACGTTCAGAATCTGGCCAGTACTGTGTGCTTGCTGCCTTGGCACAGAGCCCTCAGGGGTGCCTTCAGTTTTCCCTCGGCTCTGCTCCCGTGGATAAGATGCACAGCCTTCCTTCCCAAGGACACCGCAGGCAGTTCCTGGCCCTGGCTGGCTTATGGAATTACTCAAGGGAGCCAGCCATATCCCTCCACCCAAGAACCAGCAGACACCGACCCCTCTCAGTACTCTACCACCTGCGTCCCACCGCTCCTGCCAATTCCCTGCACCCCTCCTGGGTTTCTGTGTCCGAGCTGCACGACACGCTGGCCTCCTCTCAAAGACGGAGGACATGTCATTGTATGCTACTGGGGTCTTCTCTGTCCAGTGTGCAATTCAACCTCATCAATGTAATGAACAGGATATAATTAAATCAACACTTTTTGTCCACTGAAATAAGACACTTATTGATATAACTTCTACATGCTTAAATAAATTAAATCTGTATGTAATTTTAGAGTGCATTAAAAATAAACTATTTTTCCAGCTATATCCGGACAGCCAACAGTGTGATCTACTTGGCTATTTTCTTTTTTCAGGAGCTGTCCTTGCCACAGACTGCAGCAAAATGTATAAATAGCAGGCTATTGTTAGTGGTCAGTTGTAGACTGTTGATCAGCTTCAGTTTTTGAGACAGGTATTATTATCCACATTTCACATTTGGGAAAATAGTATTAAGTAACTTACTCTAAGTTGCAAAGTCAGCAAGAAAGAGAACTTAGATTCAAATCCACAGCCAAGGTTTTTTTGTTTTTGTTTTTGTTTTTGTTTTTGTTTTTTAATACTGAGGAGTGAATACAGGGGAAGTTTATCACTGCACAATGCCTCAGGTATTTGTATTTTATTTTAAGATCAAGTCTCACGAAATTGGTTAGGTTGTGTTCAGACTTGCTATCCTCCTACTTCATCCTCACGAGCATTAAAATTATGGCATGTGCTGCCGTGCTGGGCCAGAGCCAAGACTCTTAACAGCCACTGTGGTACAGCAGGACTAGAGAAAGGGAACTTCCCGGGAAAATCAACTCCAAGGACAATACCAATGAGCGGACAGACACACCTTTAATACCATGATAGATACCTTTTGTTTTAAACGAAGGAAAAACATGCACAGGTGCCCCATCAGCATTCACCACCGGGCCTCGTCATAATGTAGACGGATCCACGTCCCAGGAAGAGAAGTGCAGCTAAAGAACGTGAAATAAATGCACTATGAATCTGGATTACCCTTTTCAGACAGTTTTCAAGTGATTGTAAAAACGGAGGGGAACAGTATTTAGCATAGAAAGCATAAGTCTCAAACGAGAGAGCCCCCAAAGCGTGGATCAGCAACAAGCACCATCCCCCTTACATAAGCATGTTGATGTTACGTAACATGGACGTCCAGTGCTGTGATGCTTAATGTCCGGAGCAGCGGAGTGCTGCTGACCTCAGCACTTTCCACAGCGTCTCCTTCTCCCTCCCAGAGTAATAAGAAACTGCTCACCTTGGGAGCACCTTCCTGCTGCCCTGGAATCGGTTCATTACTTTACATGGCTTTTGCTTTGGTTGTAACCTGTGTTAATTCTCATTCATCTGTTAAGCTTTGACATAAGGAATCACATTTTAAAATTCTTCCAGTCTGAGTCTTGCCTGGGAACTTAGCGATGACCAGACACTTTCTCAGCATTTGACAAAAGGGCAGTGGAGATAGAGCCCCGTGGGAAGCCCCTAGGTTCAATGCTCGGTATTTAAAAAAAAAAAAAGTTCTTAGATCTAGAAAAAATAATCCAAAGATTCACCTAGAACCACAAGAGACCTAGAATAGCAAAAGCAATTCTAGGCAGCGAGGACATAGTAAGGGGTATGATGATCCCCAATTTGAAACTATGCTACAAAGCCACTGTGATTAAAAAAACAAAAACAAAAACAAAAAAACCCGCCAAAAAAACAACAACAACAAAAAAAAAAACCCGGCATGGTACTGGAAAAGTAACAAACCTGAGGACCAGGGGAATAGATTAGATGATACAGAATCAACTTCAGATACACTGAGCCACCTCATCTTTGACAAAGGAGCCAAATATCCTCAATGGAGGAAAGACAGCCTCTTTAATAAATGATGTTGGGAAAACTGGGCTTTAACCTGCCAAAGACTAAAGCTAGATCTGTCTTTTTCACCATGTACTAAACTAAAATCAAAGTGGATTAGAGACCTCAATATTGAAACAGAAACACTAAACCTTCTGGAAAACAGGGTAGGTAGAACTCTTGGAGACATTGGCTTAGGGAAAGATTTCATTAAAAAACCTCTATTGCATGAGAACAGGCAGAATAAATCAATAAATGGGATCTCATTCTATTAAATAAACTTCTGCACAGCAAAAGAAACCACCAACAGAGCAAAAAGACAACCAACAAATTGGGAAAAAATTTTATAAGCAGTTTCTCAGACAAACACCTACTATCTAGAATATATAAAAAGCTTAAAAAAAATCAGTCCCCCCAAATTTAAAGACCCAACTCAAAAGTAGGCATCTGAAATGAATGGACGCTTTTCAGAGGAAGAACTAAAAGCAGCTAGGAAGCATGTGAAGAAATGTGCAACATCACTAGTCATTCGAGAGATACAGATGAAAACAGCACTGAAGTTTCATCTACTCCACAAAGAATGGCTGCTATCTCAGAATTAACCAGCAATAAACTCTGGTGAGGCTGTGGGGTGAAAAGAACCTTGTGCACTGTTGGGGGAAATGTAGACTATTGCACCCACTGAGGAGAGCAGTGTGACTATTTCTCAAAAAACTTTAATTAGAGATCTCATTTGACTCTTATTCCCCTGCTAAGCATATCCATGAAGGAATTAAAAGATTCATATCACAGCTACATTTGTGCACACATCTTCACAGCAGCTTACTTTGTGATAGCTAAATCTTAGAAACAACCCAAATGTCCATCACCTGGAGACTGGATAAAGATGTGTTTCTTTTACAGAATGGAGTATTACTCTGCCATAAAGAATAGTTAAGTTTGAGTCATTTATACTCAAATGGACTTACCTTAAGGAATTATTTATAAGTGAAATGAATAGGTCACAGATGCATAAATACTGTATCTTTTCTTTGGTATGAGAAACTGAAAATATAAATGAATTCTAGAGTGTATGATAGATACCCTGAAATAGAAAATATTCAAATGGAAAAGGGGTTAGGGGTATATAATGTGAGAAAAATATGATATTAAAAAAGCAAACAAAGCTTATGTCTATAGAGGGTGGGGTGGGGAAAATGGGAAAAATGGGAATTAAATTATGTCATATACGGGTACAAATTTTCAATGTTGACTGTGATTATGATGTGCATATAAAATGTACCAATAAAATCAATTCTTAACAAAGCCCTTCCAAGTAAAAAGTTAACACAGATGACTGCCAGCTGACCTTCCTAAAAGTGTCTTGTATAAATCCATTGTTTGGAGGTATTTTCAATGATAATTTATGTGGCATTTACAGAGCTTAATTTAGATCTGAAGGACTAACTTGGAAATTATGTAGATTTGAGTTACATTCATGCTAATTGTGGTTCAGAAAAAGTGTGCTTTGAAGATACCGCCTTTCACTAAACCTGCCCACTATAAGACTAGATGATGTTGGCCTTCATCGTCACCCAGTACCTACAGTACTTACTTATAATTAGTACTTATGTTCACTACATAAATAGTGATCATCTCTGTAGCCTTTAATTTGCTTCGATTTCTTTTTATTACATTGAAACTTTATTTGAGGAGTGGATGGAGATATGTCTGTATTGGCCCACAGAAGCCTCCGGACTTAGAACCGCTGACCACTCTGAGCATGCGCCTCCGCCTCCGACCACTCCGAGCATGCGCCTCCTCCCCCAACACACAGGATTTTGTTTGATAAGATTTCAAGTGGGCAACACTGTATGTCAGCTCTACAAGCATCTCACAGAAATCAATGATTGTAGCATAGAGATTAGGGAAGAAGAATAGTAGAAGCAGGAAGAATAGAAAGAAGCCTTTTCCCTTAATAAGTCTAAAATGCAATTTTGCTTAACAGATTAGACAATATTTTTCAAGATTCCATTTAATATGAGGTAAATGATGCAAGTTACATCTGTTGGTTCCTGTGGGTTTCTATATATAAATCTAAACTATTTTCCTGGTTGATTTCGCTGTTCTATCACTTTAATTTTCTTTACTTTGTATATTTTCCTGAATAATATGGTAGATTTTTTATCAGTGAGATCAATTATGACATTTCTATTTGTATTGCTCATACGTGGTAGATTATTATTTCTGATATTTAAACATGAGATAATAAAACACTAAACAACACTTGACTGCACAAAAACATTTTTTTTTTTTTTTTAGGTTTTTTGAGACAGAGTTTCACTTTTGTAGTTAAGGCTGGCTCTGAGCTCGGCCTCCAGCTCACATCACAGCAATCCTCCTGCCTCTGCCTCCTGAGTGCTGGGATTACAGGCGTGAGCCACCACACCCGGCACTATGGTATGTGGTACTGGTTGCTGCTGGGGGTGAGTCTCCACGCCCAGTATGGTATGTGGTTTCCGGGGAATCAAACCCGGGTCCTTGCGCTTGCAAGACAGGCTGTGGAACCACTGAGCTAACTCCCCACAAAAAGATCTTCTTAGGGGCTGGGGATTTGGCTCAGTGGTTCTGGTACCTGTCTTGCACCAGACAGGGTGGGACCAGGGTTCAATGCCCAGCTAACCACATACAATACTGGGCATGGAGACTCATACCCAGCAGCAATCAGTACCACATACCACAGTGCCTGGCGTGGTGGCTCATGCCTGTAACACAAGCACTCGGGAGGCAGAGGCAGGAGGATTGCTGTGATGTGAGTTTGAGGCTGAGCTCAGGGCCAGCCTGAACTACAAAGCGAGACCCTGTCTCAAAAAAAAAAAAGAAAAGATCTTCTTAAATGATTGTTAACTTACCATGAAAAGTTGACATTGTCTTTCCTTTCGCCTTATTTGAAACACTCAGTTGCTCTCTGATTGCTGGCATGGTCACTGCTGATCAAAAAGGAGGTTCCTAGGAGGAGATGCATCTCTACATTAGACCACCCACTCCTAGATAACCTTCTATTACCAAAAACCGAAGACCCTCGAGTCACCTAAAGTCAAGCACTGGTACCAAATATACCCAGAATGAGAGTAAAATTCCCACCTGCAAAATAAAGGTGCATGGATAAAACACAGTCAGGCCTTCTTCACATCCTCAGCCTGCATGATTCCAAGAGCAGCTAAAAGTGGATAAGAAAACAGTCACAACTGTGCCTGTTGTGTGGCTCAAACTAGGCCACAGGGTCTGATACCACTCTGGGGCAGTGATGTAGGGAAGACTAAGCACTGTCTTTCTAATTAAAGAGCCTCATGCAGGCTACCCATGTCCTGCAACCCTCAAAAAATACCTGACAAGGAAGAATGAGCAAGAAGGAGAGGGAGTATTGACTTAAGATGTTGGCTGTGAAGGCAAACAAGCCCCAACATTCTGGTGAACCCAACGGAACCTTTTTCACCCCTCACATAACAAACAGTTCCATGTGAGTGTGAGGACGGTGATGAAGAGGAGTGCCATTCATGCCCTTACAGTTGCTCAGGGTTCTAGGCTGGCATTGGCTCTACCCTCTGATGTAGATGGCTTCCTAAATTAGCCTGAGCTTCAGCATCCAACAAGCAGATGGAGGAAAAGGAGATGACGTGTTCTCCCTTGTGTTGGTCAGATCTGTGAGGCAGGAGAGAAGGGCCTGATGCGCTCAAGGGGTATTTTTAACATTTTCTTTCTTCCACAGGGGCCCCAAATGCCTTGCTGCTGGCCAAGGCCACACCAGACTCTTCATGGCCATTCAAGGCCACATTTGCTTTGACTACCACAAACAATGGTCATGGTCCATCTGAGATGACGAGGTACCACTTTGGATGACTGCTGCAGGGTAAGCCATGAGGCAGCCTCTTTCGGGTGGGATCTGTTCATAATTTACACACAGCAGGGCCAGTTGAGCTGATGTATTAAGACCTGCTAAAATGGAAGCTTGCTAGTAAGTCAGGCCCAGCCAGGGCTGATTACATTGAGGATGGCTGGCAGCCAGAGACCAGGATGGTAACAGAGGGCTGCCAGGAGTTGCCATCTCCTGCCACCAGAAGAGTCCTGTGGGCTGGTGGTGGTGGCTGGCTCCATTCTCCCAAAGAGCGTTGGAGGGATGCTAACACTAAGAGTTAAAAGTTGACAACATTCAACTTTGAGCACTGTAATCACTGGAAAGAGCTACACTTTGAGCAAACTAACCCTTAGCCCGTAGGTGACAAAAGTAAGATTTATCATTCCCAGTCACACTCTTCTATGAGGGACTTATAATATGTTGTCTGACTATGTGTCCAGGAAGAAGAGCAGATGGGCTAAAAATCACCATCTCAGGCCCTTCAAGGATGTGGCTGCTCTCATGTGTCAAGAGGTTTAGTAAGAAGGAAAATTACACCGAGACTCACTTGCTCAGTTATGGAGAATAAGAAACTGGGATTACAAAAAATAATTTACTATTTTATAGTCGAGATGTATGAGAGATTTGCAAGAGCTCTCTACTAACCTCAAGTAAAGATATGAAAAAGGACCTTGGTTGTAACCAACATTCAGAGAAAAGTCGAAATGATGATTTATATAACATGATAGAAGTTGGTAAAAGTGAATGAGTTTCTACTTATTACAATTAAAGACAAAGTAACGTGCTTAGAGAGAAAGAAAATACCGTAAGAAAAGAAAGTAAAAACACATCTCTGAACATGGCTTACTAAGAAGATACAGGTATGTAAGATCACAGAGTTTTCAAGTATGAAAGTTGTAAGCATAAAGAATTAATAATATAATATGAAAGAACAATAAAATAGTGGGAAAAAGTGTCATCAATGACATAGAAAAATGTCTAAAGGGTGGTAAAAATGCAATAGGATAATTCAAATCAATACAGGAGGTAGGTGGATCACAATCAGAGTAAATAGAAATTATAAAGATAAAAATAACAAAAGTAGCCAAGTGTGCTGGTTCATGTCTATAATCCCAGAACTCAGGAGGCAGAGGCAGGAGGATTGCCACAAGTTTGAGGCCAGGAAACCTCGTCTCCAAAACTAAAAACAAAACAAACAAACAAAAACAGTAACAATTCTCAAATGAATCAAACTGTGCAATTTAACCTACATATGAAAGAACTACCTATAATAAAATGACAGAAAGATTTTTAAAAAATAGATAAGCAAAGATGTATCAAGCAAGGTTAAAAAAAATGAATGTCTCAATAATGTCACCAGATATAGAGAATTGGGAATACCGGGCAAAATGCACTAAAGAAGACACACACATAGATGATAGAATATTCATGAATCTTCTCAAACTGAGTGCTATAATACCAAAATACTGTTTTAAAAAACTGGCAAATAAGAAACATAAGCAGAAATATATCAGTGAGAAGCAATATTCATCTCTAGTGTTTGGCACATCAAGTAGAGAAAAATGAGAATATGTTTGAATATATGTATTCCTATGTGTGAATGTGTGTATGAATCTAATTTTATTCTCTAAAGATGACTTCTTTTTTAGTGTTTGAAAATTTACAAAAATTGAATCCCTACTAGAACACTAAGAAATTTTCTATCATCTATTTACCTATCATCTTCACGGTGGGAATAATATAAACTACAGCCTCTAACCCCAATCAATATGCCTAGAAATTTCAATATTAAATGTTTATAAGTAGATGCATATACACGTAATGTAGGTATACTTGGTACATATGGAGAAACTATATGTGTGAGTATGTACTTTTAATTTCCCTTAAAAACTCTAAAGATTCTTGGGTTAAGAATAAAATAAACATTTCAATTTTGTTTCTATTTTTAAAATGAGTGACTGGGCTAGGGCTGTGCTCAGGGGTAGAGTGCTTGCCCACTATGTAGTTTGATCACTAGCACTGAAAAAAATAAGTGATTAAATAATTATAATAATAATAGTGACAATGCAGATAATACTAAGTGTTACAGCAGGTGACCAAACTGAATTTAGGGTAGTTCTAACTCTTTAGACTTAAATATGTTCATTATTAAACAGTAGATCAGAATAAATGAAGTTAACCTTCCTTTTGTAAGACTCTTCAGCACTTACTGCGTATAGGGAAAGACGGAGCCAATGGTCCACCCTAGAGTTACTGCACCTCTAGTGACTTCATCCTGAGATAGTCCACAGGCCAAAGCAGAGTATTTTGAGGTGGCATATTCTTAATTTAATAACTCATAAAAGTAAAAGCAGAAATAAGTTAATGAGATAACAGAAATACATCATGTTAATCATTTTTATAAATTTTATAGGTGTATACACAAGAAGACGTAAGATACAAGGTCCCAGGAACTAAGAAATATTTATCTTAATTCTAATAGCCAGCATTATCTGAGTTTACTTGGAAAGTGTCCAGAAATACAAACAATAATGTCATACAGCCTCTTCTCCTTTGTTAAATGGCTTCCATTGCTCCCCTTAGAAGCTTAGAGTGGCTCTTAACATTCAGACATCATATTCATCTCTGCAGATGGGTGAAATTTCCCTATGAAGATACTCTTCACATTATTGTTTTTTATTTTTAAAAATTGAGACAATCTAAGTTTTTTTTAAAAGGTTGTAATAAACTTCTCAATCTTCATGGTATAATATTATAAAATTTATAAACTGTTACTATAGAAAGATGGCAAACAATGTGCAGAAATATTCTGTACATATGAAGAATAAAAAAATTGCAACATAAACTGTAATCTCATAAACTCACTTATTTGCACACCCACGTCACAGGGTACAGGGGAAGACAGAATGGGATTATTACTAATCTTAAACTTTTTTCTTTAAGCTTCTTTGAATTTTTTCGTTTCTGACATGAATGTATGTTCAGGGAGACAAATTTTAAATGGCACAATTGTAAGTACAATACTCTCATTGCTATGTGATAGGAAGTACATGCAGGTAAAGCAATGCTACAGTTAATCATAGTTTCATTTAGGAAACATTTATCAGGTATGTACTAAATGCCAAGCACTGTTATAGACCTTAGAGAGCTAGTACTGTACAGAAAAGGATATACAGGTAACCAACGAATAGAAGTACATATACAAGATCATTTGGTAAAGAAGTCATGTAAAAATTTGAGTCAGGGGCCGAGGATTTAACTCAGTGGTTCTGGTGCCTGTCTTGCAAGTGCAAGGACCCAGGTTCGATCCTCGGTAACCACATACAATACTGGG
Organism: Petromus typicus; assembly: GCA_004026965.1. Lineage (NCBI taxonomy): Eukaryota > Metazoa > Chordata > Mammalia > Rodentia > Petromuridae > Petromus > Petromus typicus. The sequence continues at coordinate 7,743 of PVIR01010498.1, read as the reverse complement.
TGTGGAGACTCACGCTCACCAGCAACCAGTACCACATACCACAGTGCCGGGTGTGGTGGCTCATGCCTGTAATCCCAGCACTCAGGAGGCAGAGGCAGGAGGATTGCTGTGATGTGAGTTTGAGGCTGAGCTCAGGGCCAGCCTGAGCCACACAGCGAGACCCTGTCTCAAAAAAAAAAAAAAAAATTGAGTCAGTGTTAGGAAGAAGAGGAAGGTATATTTTCTAGGATAGTATTATTTTACTTTTTATATTCTTATAGAAAAAGGATGTCTCAAACAGAACATTTACGGCTTTCTCAAGCTTCTGTGATTTTTCTTTTTAAATTCTTAACAAGAATAGCTCAGAATCTCCAAACTCTAAACAGAATTTTAGTTGCTGATGTCTACATAACACCTGTGTTTCAATTAATTTTAGCATCAAGGCTAAAATGAAGGTGAGCAGCAGGAATTCCCAAGTGGAGTAGATAAAACACACATATACACGTGCACACATGCACAACATACAAGTGATAAATCTCAGCTTGTGTTCTCTTTGGCAGTGATTCGAAGTCACTTTTCTTCACATTGGTTTCAGGTGCCACCACCAGCAAAGCACTGAGCCCCCTCCCAGATGCTGAATCCGAATTCCTAATTTGTAAGCCCTCTAGGCAATTCTAATAAATGCAGAGTGTATCTTCGGGGTGGGAGCACTGCTATGATGTTGGGATTGTCACAACAGCAGCTGATTCTGACACTTCAGTTTCTTCCGACTACATCACTTTATATTAACTATGCCAGATTTAAAAATTATACCCTCGAAACAATTCTTCCAAATTCAGTCAGTTCAAATATCAGAACTTCCCAGAGCAGATTAAATAATTACTTTTTTAAAAAAGCAAAACATGCAAAGTATCAGTCTCAGAAAAATATGGGGGTAAAGATTTTGGCTGAGGTTAGAGTTGGGGGGACCTCGGGCCTGCCTTGCTGGCCTTCCTATGCCCTGTGTCCTGTGCCTTTTTGATCACTGCTACAGCCCCTGCTTCTGAGCCTGCAGGGTACACTTTAGAAAGCATTGACCTTCAGTCAAGAATTTGAATCTTAATTACATATTTCTTCAGACTTGTATCTCTCAGTTTCTCTTCATGCTGTTTGATGGCTGCTTTTGCTCACTGTGCATTGTGCTTGTGACCTGAGCACTTTCCTGAAGGAAATGGAAGGAAAAAATCGTGAAGCACTGATGCCTTGTGCAGTCTAAGGAGGACACAGGAGCAGACGTGTTACCCAAACAGCCAGAAAGGCCACCAGGAGGCTGAGGAGGGCTCTGGTGATGGGAGATCTGCTGCGCTTACTGTGGCTCATCCAGCACAGGGAAAGAAGACAGGATTGGCATAAAGATGGAGTTCAGCAAGGGGACGGTGAATCTCAGCTGCCATGCAAGTGACTCTCCACCCTTCTTATTTGCATAAATGAGGCTCTTCATTTTTCTCTCTATATTTAGGAATATTTTCTCTTCTAGAGAAACTATATTAAATAATAAATTGGATATCCAAATTTTACTCAATTAGGTAGAGATCATGAATATTCAATGGGATACAAAACAGTTCTATGCAACTGGTTACAACTTCCTTCTCTCCCCACAGCACATAAAAAATGTAGCTAGTATAGTCATGGTACTAAGATGTCAGGGCCCATTAGGGAAAAAGGCTCCTTAGAGAAGAAAGGCTGGAGAATAAAAAGCAGAAATGCATTCACACAAGCGAGCTCCAGAACTTCTGCTGTGTAGGCACCTACCAGTGCTATCCCACCGAGTTGGAATTTTAGTCAAAAGCAAATAACCTATTTCAGTTAAAGGGAAAATGTAATGCTCATTCAGCATGGAGCTCTTTGGTTACCACTAGTGTCACATCATGGACTAGAGGAAATTCTTTAGAAGGATACTTAATCAGAATATTCAAATTTTAGACATTTTTGGGTACACTGCTGTGAAAAATTAAGAACAGTTCAAGGCCATCATAATAAATGATCTCAAAGTTCTAAGTTTTACTCTTGAGTATCTTTATCTATACACACATTGAAGAAAAGTTTTCCTGTACTAATTCTTTAGATAGGCCCAAAACAACAGCAATCAATTAATCTCCCATGGTCCTTTATAGGAAAATTCTGTTTGTAGCTAGACCATTCTGTGTGGGCAAGGAGTGGCTCTTATTCAAAGATACGTTTATATATTTTGCTGCACAGATGTCCTTTATCTTTGAAACTGTCAACCTCATTTTCACAATCACAAATGGTCTAGGTTGATATAACCTACTGTATTATGTAACTTCAAAAGTGCATTTGCATTCTCAGAAAGTACATAATGCACATTAATGAGTCTTCCCTGTGCAATTTTTAGCTCACTCCTGGCATCGATCAACTGTTATGCTCAGTGTAGTGAAACTTTGTTCCGGATAAAACCTGATTTTTGTCCTGAGCTCTGCTTTTCCAATGACTATTGTCTTAGCTACTTTCCTTGTTGCTGAGATGAAGCACGCAACACCCACAAGGGAAGAGAGGAAAGGTTTATTTGGCTCACAAATTGTGGACGATTCAGTCCATAGTCATTTGGCTCCCAGGCAGAGCCGGATGGCAGAGGGCATCAGAGAGTAGAAACAGTCCATGGGAAAAGGGTAGCAAGAGCACATTAGCCCTCTCTCTGTCCCTTGTATTATATGCATGTTACCTATCCTAGGGCACATGTAGCACTCATTCCTTCAATCCCAGCCAGAACTATGTGGGACCAGCCAGTGGACTGATTCAGTGATCACATATTCTCGATCCCAACATTACACCCTCTAGAAACAGCCACCTTGAAAAGCCCCCACTATAACTTCATGGAGCTTTGAAGGGGACATCTACACACAAGCCATAGCAAGTACTGATCAATTTTGCAAGCTGCCTCAAATTCTTCTTGGAGATAGGCTGTCATGAGTACTTAAGAGTAATCCTTGGGCCATTGAGGAAGGGGAGATGTGCAAGTAGTTCTTGTACAGGGCAGTATGCTTGGACATGACGCAGATGGGCGCAGTGAAGGTGGGAGATTGTTTCTTTTCTGAGATTATGTGGTTCAAGTGGCTTAAACATCACCATTTTCTATAGTCTAATAATGCTTGTAAAATCCATGGGATCCAATGGTTTAGTATCTAAACTAACACATGTCATAAGATGTAAATTGTCATTTAACTTCAGCAATGACTTGAGAGCACTCTTAGGCTTTACTTGCATGATTTTCTCAATGGGCCTATGTGTTTTGTAAAGAGCAGCATTTACAGGGAAAAAATTAAGTTTTTTAAAACAGAGACTTAAACTGATTTCCTCATTCCTGGAGCGCAAATAAATTATGTTGCTGAGCTTTATGCATATAGACATATGTTAAGGAAATATGTGTACTCTATACGATTTTGTGTTTTCAAATATATATTTAAAATATTTATGAAGGAAAAATAATCCAGCTTATCTTATACTTCACACATAGTTCAGAAAAAAATTAGCTCATGAGCCTGAGGTTAGGAAAAGATCGCAAAATGTTTAATGATATATGGGTCAGAAGGAGAAGGGGAAAAGCAGACATTAAAAATAGTGCTGCCAGGGGATTTAGCTCAGTGGTTCTGGCGGCTGCCTTGCAAGCGCAAGATCCCGAGTTCAATCCCTAGTAACCACATATCACAATGCCAGGTGTGGTCACTCATGCCCATCAGCAATCACTACCACATACCACAGTGCTGGGTGTGATGTTTCATGCCTATAATCCCAGTACTAGGAAGGCAGAGGCAGGAGGAGTGCTGTGAGTTCAAGTCTTGCTTTGGCAAGTTCAAGATTGGTCTAGTGAGCTCAGAGCCAGCCTGAACGACAAAAGTAAGACCCTGTCTCAAAAAGGAAAAGAAAAATAGTGTTGCCTGCAAAGCATCAAGGTGAGCCAGGCTGTCCCCATCCTCACTGGAAGGTCAGGGACCTTCCAGCAGTGGACTGGAGGGTCAGGGACCGAATCACTCACTGAAAGTTCAACTCAGTGAGGGACGAGCTGGTGAGGAGGCTCAGGAGAAGCCGGTAACGCAGTTGCTGTTGCATGTCAAGAACTGAGATGGATCTCATATGTGGGATCCTTGGGTCAGGGTTCTAGGAAAAGAAAGGTAAAAAGAGAAGGGAAATAGTCCAAGCTTCTGGTGTATTCTTGTGATGGCAACTAAAAAGTGCAAACAAATCTATTTTGGCTACAAAAACAACAGATCCACAAATATTAAGTGTTACATAATGTTTACTTCATACCCACTAGGTAAATGAAGTGGGAAGTTTTAAGCAGAACAGTCCTAGTGCTGATGATGTAGAAACATTTTTTCCATAAATGAAGATTTTAATGAGACAGCAATGACCATAATGTCTCACATGCAGCCAAGCATTATTTATCAGTTACAGTATAATAATTTTACAAGAATATGTTAATCCTTGTGCTTCAGATCAGATCCTGTTTTTTAAAAAAATATTATTTTGAAAAACTAAATTGAAAGGCCTTTTATAAAATAGCATGTGGGAGGTGAAAACCAAAATAATGAAATTCCCCATTAAAGGGTAGGTGTAACCGTCAAGTGCTGATCTTCATGTTTGTGCAGAATTCTCAGTGTTTAAAGATTTTTTGAAGACTATTAGTGCCAAAATTTTCAAGGTCATGAGAAGACAAACCAAGGCCTGGAGGAGATCTACAATATCTGGAAACTTACACATAGGTTCTTACACCATGTTTAACTCTGAGGTGAGCAACTAGAGTCATATCAGCTATAAAATCAACAAGTCCTCACATAATTATTTGCAAGGGTTGGATCTCCTAACTATTCCCTTAAGAAAATCACTGCAACTTTTTGTGGTTGTTTATCATCTTCTACAGAAAAAGAAGGCATTTTCCCAGAGGAAAAAAAACAATGAATGGGATTTGGTGAATTTCCCTCAATCATTTTTCTCAGCAAAACCTTAACCGAAGGATCTTCAGGGGAATAACATACCTCCTCTAGAGAAAGTTGTTAGAATTGCAGCAGTAAATAGGAAGCAGGTACTTCGTATTTAGGCTGCATACTGGAACACTCCAAGCTGCCGCCTTTCCCCCAAGACCTGAACATGAAATTTCTTTCTGAAGGAGAAATGAATGAAGTAGTTAGAGGACAGTGGCAACACATGTCCTTGCAGACTTTCGATTTGAGGGGCTGTCCTGTGTTTACAGGAGAGGAGGCCTTGTTGTTGAAAAAGTGAATTGTAATGTGTCTAGGGTTCGGGGCATTAGAACCCATTGTACTCAGGGGTCCAGCATCCCAAATACAGCAAAGAGAAGGGGAGAATGATAAACCAAATGCTGTTGAAGAGCAAAGAAGGAGTCTTTTGTATCAGTTTGCAACTTTTCTGAAAAGATGAAATTATTCCAAAATGAAAAATAGAGGAAATAAGACGGACACAATCAATTTGAAGAGCTTCTAACTAGCCAAATCGGGGCCTATTTGAAGTTCAAAAATACAATAACTGTAATTGATTGTAAAATGAATAAAAATACATGTGACCACATTATACTCCAAAGAAAAAAGAAGAAAGGAAGAAGGAAGGAAGGAAAGAAATAAAACAAGAATCAAGACATATTATACACAGTACAAATTCTCAATGAGGAATGTGATCATAATGTATTCCTAAAATGTACCCATTAACTCACTTCATTAAAAATATGAATAAATAAATAAATGAAAAAAGGAAGGAAACAGAAAGAAAGATCATTACTATCAGAAACCAATATCTAACTCTGAAATTTTTAAATAAAAACATGAATCACTTGCTCTGACTTCATTTTTAGTGAAATTATAATCATTATCATTTGCTAAAGGAGAGAAAACTTTTTTTTCAGAAGAATGATGTTAATATGTGCTGAATAAGTAATAAAATGAAAATCACCATTTAACAATAACCAATGAAATAAATTATGCAATATCCATAACTATATCCTTAAAAAGTGTGTATGTGTCTAAATCCATATATAGAAAGACAAAGCACAGATGGTAAAATAGCAAAGAGAGCAGCTCTGTGGCATGAATGTCTCACTCCTTTACATTATTTGTGTGCTTGAAACGTCCCTAATATTTGTGCCATTCCATGTGCAGCCAGAGAATAGCACCTCAGTTTTAGCCAGGGGGAGTGCATTCCATCAGTCCCATCAGTTATTCAAAATGCATTGTACATTGATTATTTTGCTGCTGCTTCAACTATAAAAAAATCCACAATGAAAGTCTGGAGAATCTAACAGTTTAATTCCCGAGAGTCAAGATGTCTTACCCTGAATGTGTGGAGGGTTCATGAATTAAGGTAGCAGTGGCATGGAGATTCTGGCCTTGAATCCCCTGCAAGGTAGCAATTAGGTTGACCAGTATTCTAAGCCCAGAAAATTAATTATCCAGCTGCTCTTAGGTCTTAAGTTCTTTGAGTTGTCCTTATTCATATATGAAAAGGTGACTGAATTCTTCTTTGTTCTCTATTTTTATTAATACACATCTCAAGCAGTCTGAGGAAATGGTTAACATGAGTCCTGTCTTGATCTCATGGGCAGTCACTCTGGTCTTTGCCTCCACTGTGAGCTACCTCAGAGATGTGAAGGGGCAAAAAGAAGGTTCATGAATTCAAGCAAACCTTTTAATGTAGTCCTCAATTTGACGTAACTTCTCACATCTTACCTTCAAAGCAATACCTAGTCCTACTAAAGCTATATAGTAAAAATATCTTATAGAAAATAGAATTAAAAATAGAAAATAGAATTATTATAGAAAATAGAATTATTTTTGTGTAACCAGGACAGTAATCTTTAAAGTTTTTATGCTTATTGCAAAATATGTTTAAAATCATCCAAACTGTATCTCAATACCTCAAGCATACTACTTCTAAAGATAAGTTATGCCAAACCAGATGTGCCCCCACCTGCACTGGCTTTGTGGCTGCGTGCCCTAGCCTCCCTAGAGACCCAGGTCTGCCCCAGTGACAGAATTTAAGAAACTGCAATGCGGCTCAGCCACATGTCTGCTGCTGCCTAACTTCTCCAGCTTCCAGTCCACTTGGAGAGAATCCTATTTGGTATGATCCAGTTAAGCTGGTTTGTAAATTAAATAATCGTAAACACACTTGCATAAATAAGACAAATGGCACCTATTTCTGTAAACACAAAATTAATCCTCTCAAAAAACCCTACAACACTGTTTGAAGACAAAATAGCAAAAGCACAAGAACATAAAAAGAAAATTGTCATTTCCACCCCTCACAGGTCTTCGCTGACTGCATTATGTGGTTAAACTGATAATGATCTCAAGCAGAGAAGCTCTGAGAAGAATGCCAAAAATAAAAGATGATCAAGAATTCTCAGAAGCCTGCCAAACACAAAAATGATCCAATGTTTACAACATAGACTTATATAAAATTTCATTGGCAGCAGAGCTCACGCAAAGGATTGACAGTGCCTCGGAATATTACGTGATGAAAGGACAGAGTATCATGATCAGCAAGATGGAAAGATTCATCATCTAAACCATTAAGGCTTATGATTTCCTTCCATAAACTCTGCTTGCAAAATATTAATTCTACTTTTTTGCCGGGGTCTCACCGCTGGGTATGGTGGTGTCAGCCGGGCAGAGCAATGGGGTGACCAAGCCAAGGGGCTAGGATGAGAAATAAGTAAAGACAGGACAGCGAGACTTGGAAGGGTTCATCAGTCAATAC
>PVIR01010497.1:34200-49915 GCA_004026965.1 Petromus typicus | reverse complement strand
TATGGGCCTGGCAGCTCCAAAGTCCTGTATCATTGTCATAACAATGAAAGCTTGAACTGGGATCTATTTGGCCTTTCTTTTACTCGATGCTTCAGCATCAAAACCCCGACTTTGATGTTATGGCTATTGAGGGACTGGTGACCGTTATAGGTGAGAAGATTTTCTTGCATGTTGCAGAACTCTGAGTGAAATGTAGTACCCGTCGTCCCTTAGAAGTTACTGAGGCGTGATTGACATTCTGTTAAACTTCTTCCACGTCCACAGAGGCACATTACTCCTCAGCAGGATCGTGGGGATATGTGTTGGTCCAGTCTGGTAGAGTGGAAAACCTGCTTTAAATGTGATAGATCTGGATTCCAGCTTCTCTGTCATTCACTACTTGTTACAGCTAGTTCTTTCTGCCTTCCTGGAAGTTTTGATATTCATTCACTGAGAACGATAGCACTTATTCTGTTTTCTGTAGACATTTTTTGAATCCAAAGAGATGGTGTACATAAAAACACATAGACTGTGGTGGATCTGAATTATGGAATAAGTTTTCAAGTTTTTTGTCACATATTTGGCTTCCTTTCTTCCCCTGTGTCACAGGGCTTCTTCCTAATACACATGTTAAAGTGTCTATAATGGGGACCCTTTTGGTGGAAGACAATAGGGACTCAAGTCATTGCTGCATATAAGACCTGTCTATGGAAGAAAAGAGGCCAAGGATTGAATTCTTGTTCATCTGCAGTTTGCCTGTGTAATCCAAAGTCTTTAGAGTACAGTAAGCCTCATTATCTTCATTTATTCACTAATCCATTTAAAAATGCTTTAATATCTACTTTTACCAGGAACTATTATGTGTGCAAGGTTATGACAAGGCCTCTGTTCTCAGAGAGTTTATATTTTAGGGGAACACTGTACATTAATTCAGGGACTGGCAACTCTTTCTGTAAAAGGCCAGATACAAAACATTTTAGGCTTTGTAGTTCCTATGATTCCAGTTGAATATTCATTTATTCTCCATTCTTTTTGTTTTACAACCCTCTAATAACGTAAAAGCCAGTGGTCATGGTGGTGCAGGCTGTAATCTCAGTACTCTGAAAGTCTGAAGGAAGAGGTTCACAAGTTGGAGCTTAACCTGGGCAACTTAGTGACTTAATGAAACCCTGAAAGCAAAAAAGATTGGGGATGGAGTTCAATGTGCAGCCTCTGGGTTCAAGTTCCATTTCTTCACAAAATTATATATGCTATAAAATTATATATATTGCGTATATACCATATATTGCATACATAAAACCATCTTTATTTTGTGTCTGTAGAAATACAAAGCAAGGTTAGATTTGGTCCTTTAGGATGTAGTTTATCAATGCCCACATTAATAAGCAATAACAAAGTATATGCGTTATATATACATGTATATGAATATACACACATCTACTTACCTGTTTATACACAAAAAATATGTCTATATTACACATATACTTCATTATGAGAAATATTTTTGAAGGAAAAAGTAGAATAAGAGCTATGAACTTAGGATCAGGGTACATAAGGTGGTCTGGGAAGTTCTCTCTGGTAGAATCTTGTTTGAGAAGAGAAATGAGTGGGACACAGGAGAGTTTCAGTGGGAGAGTGTGACAAAGAGCAAAGAGCAGCTCCAGAGCTTGGAGTTCGGAGGTGAGTGAGAAGAAGTGACTAGAGCTGGTGGGTGAGCAGATCACACAGGGACTTGTGCATGATAAGGCTTTTGGGGAATCATTGGGAATCCGAGCAAAAAGACACATCTTATGACTTGAGATCCAAATAATCCCAGTGGGTGATCTGTGATGAGAATAGACCAGTGAGGCAAATACGAAGGTTCAGATGAAAATGGTTTTATCCAGAGTTGGCAGTAGAAGGGTAAGAAGTGGTTGGGTTCTGATGATACCGTGAAATATGTAAACTGAAGAGCGGCTGACATTTCTTGGTCACATGTAGGGAGATAGTGAATGAGAGAGGGGAAGAACGATTCCAATGTGTGTGACCTGAAGAACTGGAGACTCAAAACTGCAATTGACTGAATTAAAATACAGCAGGGTCGAGGGAGGAGACTGGTGGGGAATGTGTTAAATTTGAGACAGCCAAGTGTAATATGGGGGGGATTTGGCTATAAAAAATCTAGATCCCAGGGGAATCTGGATTTAAAATATACATGTGGAGTTGATATTTATAGCCAGAGGAGCCAGTAAAATTTCCTAGAAGGTAAAAGAGGCAGACAAAACTTCCAAGAATGGAACGTAGAACAGTTCAACAGTTAGAGGGCTGGCCAATGTTAACTACCTCTTGAGGTGTAAAGGAAGAGAGAGAAAGAGGGAGCACTCAGCTGATCTTCCTATGCCTCCTCCTTTCTACTAGAGAACTCTGTCTGCCTGGCCAGTTGGATCTCAGGGAATTTACGCACTGGTATTTTAAATTGTTTCTCTCTGAAGGAAAGACTATGGCTCATGTAATTTCATGAGCCTCATGAGTATCTTCAGACTAAGATGGTAAGAAGATGAGGCTGAAAGCTTGCTCACCTTGTCAGAGTATCTGCTAATGAATGTTTCTGAAAGTTTTCCACTTACTGGGTGAAAGTTGCATTATAGGAAGCTGCAGTCTAAGGACACTTCATGACATCTTTGTGAAAACTACACAACAAAAACAAACATTTCCTCCCTGTTTGTTATCGTGTAGCATCAGCCCTCTGTGAGTTACAAAGGATAGTAAGGCAACATCTTGGTGCTGGTGACTCAGAATCACAAGCCTCTGACAGATGTTTACTTATGATGACAGTTTCTTACAGTTCCCTCTTAATGCAAAACTGTTCTCACATCTGGATCTGCCACTTCTCTCTGCGTTGTTATTTATGGCTAATATAAATATCATTCAGAGATATACATTAGAGATTTGCTGTTCTAAAACAGAACTATGGGATCAGAAAGCCAGTGTTGGTTAATGTGAGACCTAGATAATAGTTACTGACAATAACGTACTTGTTGTCTGGATTCTTCCCTTGTCAGCACAGAGGTGACCCCAAAACAGATTCTAAGAAGGTCTGACTAGCTGGCTGCACACTAAAACGTGTACAAAGGGCTGAGTACTCATAAAGAACATGAAACAAAAGTTACAACAGAAGGCAGTGGCTCTGTCTAACCGTAGTTCTGAGTTGGAGCTAACTTTGCAGTGTCTGAAGATGTTTGGTTGTCATGGCCAGATAGAGGGGCAACTGACACCTGGCATAGGGTGACATCTGACTGGGATGATGCTTAATATCTTCCAATGCAAAGGACAAGTCTCTCACATCAAAGAATTATTTGGTCCATAATGTCACTAGTGTGTAACTTGAGAAACCTTAAACATTTAATACAATGACTGTGATAGGGTAGGTTATTGAAAAAGTGCTTTATAAGAGATTTATTTAGCTTTATCTCTCTGGTATTTAAAATTTTTCCTTTCCTTTATTCCTTTTCCAATTTCATCCATTTTCCATATGCAGTGTGTGTAAACCTACTTTATTTTTCTTGGTTCAGTAGCCATTGATAGTTAACACAATACTCAACTCTGATTTAAAGCTCAAACAATGCAGGCCTTCAGTTAGAGACTTGAATACTCCATTCATTCCCAAAATAGTTTTGGGAGAGGAAAAAATCCAGCAAGTGTAAGAGAAATATTAGAGAAATGTACATATATACATAAGTATACATAGGTTATTATTTTTTTTTCCAATGCAAAACTTCAGGGTAATCTTCGGTTACCTATTCTTCAACTGATGGCTTTGAATTTCCAGAAGTGATGCCATTCCCATCTTGAGAAGGTTTTACCTTTCAGAATGAGAATTGAGCTCCTTGAAATGCTGATTCAGTTTGGCAAGAAGTAGGCAGAAGCCACAGAGAAATATCCTTCTTGGTGCCTCCTGGGCTGTGAGGCAGGGCCTGATGGATGACTTACTACTGCGCACAATTTCAGAGAGATGGTGGGCAGGGATCACGTGCCAATATAGATAAGCAGAGTACATGAAAAAGGCTTCGTAATGCTAGCCATTATTGGAATCTTTCTTCTCCTTGCTCTTTGCTGGAGGAAAAGTGAGCTGTTTTCAAGAGCTCCCTAGGTAAAAGCAGGTAACTTCCATTTTGTGCACTGTGGTAGTAATAACCTCCCTTAATCACCATGAGATAATGTGCCCAATCCAATTCCAACATGCAATTTTTTGTCTTAGAAAAAAGGACAGCACATAAGTGCTGGATGTGTCAAGAAGAGATTATTTCAGGAGGCAATTTTTCTGTGGCTAAGGGTCCATTTATCTCTCTCAGTTTTTGGCAGAGTTAACTAGGACTAACAACCTGACAGAGTTTGCTGTTAGGAGCCAAACAGACTAGCATTCAGCAGGGCAGGGTAGGGAGAAGGATCACCACAAATGTGACTCCAGGGTTTATGCCCTACCTTTTAGTATTCAACTCTTTGGCTATGAGGACATTTAGCATATGTTGTGCATTGATATTGTACCAGGCTCAGGTTTATTTAGTCATTACAACAACCCCAGGAGCACTGTTGTTGGTTCCATTTTATAAATCAGCAAGCTGGGTACCTAGACAGGCAGCTGGCCCCGAGGCTCACAGGGAACCTGAGGCAGGATAAATTTGAGAGCATGAATTCTCAACTCCTCTCCTATTAGCTGCTCTAAAACAAGGCTTAATTAAAAAAAAAATCAATCCTTATGAACCTAGACACAACGTTCCTTTCTGCTCAGCAGTATGAAAGGATTTTTTACTTTTTATGATAATAAAGTGGTGGCTGACATGGGAGGGGCTGCCAACGTGTGAAAATGCTGGTCCCTTGCACAGAAGGTAGCATTTGTGCCTCAGTCTTCACTGGGTTTAGTTTGTTGCGCTGAAAATTTTTCTGCTCAGTCGGCCAGTCAATAAGACCATGATTGAAATTAATATATGTATATTTGTCTGCTTAACTTTGGTTCTGGGTAGTTCTTAAAATCATGTCCTTTGAAGAGTCTGCTGTTTCCCACATTAAAGCCTCTTTATAGCAAGACTTTCTTTCATTAGACACCAAACTGTTGTGTGAAGCAATTGAAATGGTATGTCTTGAATATAAAGCTGGGTAATGTAATTGGACTGTAACACTACATTTGAATGTCATCACCAATGCTCTCTGAAGTGAAGTTTAAAGCTAAGTTTTAGCTACATATGTATTTGAAAGTACTGAAGTATTACTTGCATCTCAGCAGCCTAAGCTTTCTTCTTAAAAGCCAGGACTACACCCATACATAAGGCCTAAAGAGTGTTTCTCAGAGTAGCCTGGGTCGGCAGGAATTAGGTTCAAGGTGTGCCTCTCCTGAGAATAGTTGGTGGAAGTGCCAGAAATATTTGGGGAGCCAGGCCTAGTCCTTGAGAACAGTGTCCTAGGCAGATATATCTAGTACAGTATAAGAGTTCCCAACCTTTTTGGTACTAGTTCTGTTGAGGAGAATTTTTCCATGGAGTAGGAGTGGGGTGTGATACGGGGATTAAAATTCTCCTAAGGAGAAGCAGCCTAGATCCTTCAAATGTGCAGATTCCAGTAGAGCTCCTGCTTCATTGAGCATCCGACTCAGCGGCTGAGCTGATGGGAGGCGGAGTTCAGGTGGCAATGCCAGTAATTAGCACTGTGGCATGTGGCACTGATTGCTAGTGGATGTGAGTCACCATGGCCAGCATGGTTGTATGTGGTTACTGGGGAACGAACCCAGGACCCTGTGCAGGCAAGGCAGGCGCTGGAACCACTGAGCTAAATCCCTGGGCCAGTAACTGGGAGTGGCTGTAGACACAGAAGAAATTTAGCTTGCCGGAAATCACTTCCTGCTGGGCCACCCTGTCCATAATGGGCCATTAACCTTATTAGTCCATGACTGGGAGGTTGGGGACCCCTGGTTATGTATTATTAATGAATTGTGATACTATTTATGATGACCATTTTAAATGTTGACAACGTGCCAATTCTTCTGCCCCCCAGTCCATTCTTTCTTTCCTTATCATGTTGCATGTTTCTCCCTCGGTATCTTGCTACTGACTACATTTCCTAGTCTCTTTTGCATTTAGATGGTGCCTATGATGAAATCCTGGCTAATAGGATATTAAATAGCAGAAGTCACTTCAGCCACTTTCAGGTCATACCTTAAAATAGACCCGTTCGCCCTCCATTTATCTTCTTTCCTAAACTGGAATGCAGATGTGATGTAAGCTGGCTTTGCCACACTGCCAAGGGCATCCTTCAGTGAGATAAAAGCAACAAGACAGCAAGGAACAGGACCTATCTGTAATCTCCCATTACATTGTTGGTTGCCTCCTCTTGAATGTCTAACAGTTAAGATTTTTAAGTGTGTGAGAGAAATGAACCTTTCCATACTATATAAAGCTCACACCACTGCTCTTCAGGATTCTTTTAAAACAACAAAACTGGTGTGCTAGCTATTGTATAACCTTATGGGGGAGAAATCCTAGTTTGACAGATTCTAGAAGATTTTTCAGCATTTCTTCATTGACTGGCAGAATTAGTTGCTAGTATCTGGTATTTTGGGTATTTAACAAGTGAAAACAAAAACTAGTCAGTCTTTGTTCCTAGGGTGACAAGACTTCATGTCTTTCCAATGATACGTTAAATTTGACCTGTTTTGTGTTGACAAGAAGTTATTCTGGTTTGACTCCTAATTAATAGATAGCTAAATGGTTAAATTTACAATGACAAGAAAAGATATTTTTGTCTTTTAAAAAGTACACAGAATTGATACTTTAGTCAGGTTGTTTTTACTGTGTTCATTGAGTGTAATGGCTGGCAAATTAGTACCAATGGGCCAGAAGTCAAAGCTGTAATGCTAAACGATATTTCCTCAATAAAATAGTGGGTATCTCATCTGGAAGAGAGAGTGGAATTTTTAATGTATTTTATTTTATTTTTAGGTTTTTTTGAGACAGAGTTTCACTTTGTAGTTCAGGCTGGCCCTGAGCTCAGCCTCGAACTTACATCACAACAATCCTGCCTCTGCCTCCCAAGTGCGGGGATTACAGGCATGAGCCACCGTGCCCGGCACTGTGGTATGTGGTACTGGTTGCTGCTGGGTGTGAGTCTCCACGCCCAGTATGGTATGTGGTTACCGGGGGATGGAACCCAGGTCCTTGCGCTTGTAAGACAGGTGCCGGAACCACTGAGCTAACTTCCCGGCCCCTGTATTTTATTTTGTAAATAAATAATTTAAATAAATGTAACCCAACATTTAGCAAAGCTTTATTAAGGACTGATCACATGCAAGGCATTTTTGTTTCACTAAACTACGAAAATGCCATATCAAAAACAGATGAAGAACGCTCCTTTGCATACTCATGTAGGTCAGAACAACATTTGTCCTGGAACCAGCCGATGTCCAGAGCGTACACTAAGGAGGATCTAGCCTCCTGACGAGAATAACCACAGGCTCCGAGGAAGCACATAGAGGACGGATGGACGGGCTGTCGGTATACAGCAAACCATGTTTGCCCTGAGCCAGATCTGTGGTCTCTAATCTGGAAGATTTAAGAACAGGACAAACAACACAATGGTGCCTGCTTGAAGATGACTATAGAGAACTAACACAAGTGTTAATCTGCTCTGAAGATTGGAAAGGCAGATATTTAGAAGGCTGAATAACTTATAATTACATGTGAATAGCTTTTGTGTGTGCAAACTTGGTCTTCTAATATAACACAGAAGACTTGAAAGGTTATCTGATGGACAGATGCTGTGAAATGGGCAGATGATTTGAAACTGCCACGTAGGCAGGTAACATCAGAAGGGAGTAATTTAGTTGAAAACCAGTGCTCTCAATCAGAAGACTACTTTGTACATGAAAGTTTGATTAGTCATAAAATAAGGAACTAAACTGGCTTTTGGAAATGTGTCTGTTGCAGATGTCATTTCCAAGTGAATACAAATAAACAGCCCTGGAGGTTGGGGTGTATTGGGAATTTGTAAAATGTGGGGTTCTCAAATGCTCTGACAAGATAGAAGTTGAGTATATGATTTTTAATTAGGATGTGTTGAGAACATTGTAGTAAATGCCAGATATTTAGTAGGAGCCAGATAGTTATAATAATAATTAATCTGACCTTACCCAAGTGTCAGGAATTTTGCAAGTGACCTTCATGTATTCTGATAGCCATGCCATGGACAGCTAACTGAAGATGTCCATGATCCATCCTCAAGTTTTGGTCACAGAGAAAAAGGGTTCAACAGCAGATTCCATAGTTCTGGTGAGCTTTTTTTTTTTTTATTTCTTTCTTTTTGTTTTTAGTATATGTTAGTATTAGAATAATGGTTTATTTTGGAAAATTGGTACATTCGTGTATCTTGATCATTTGCAATCCCTATTATTAAAAATGTGGAGAAAAATATTTCTAGTGAATAAAACACTTGTAATCATACAATAAAGTAGCCAACATATTCAGTGATCTAGATAGCCAATTGACTTTCTCTACTCTGAAACCTTTAACCTGGTACACTTTATCCATAATCATATTACAGAGCAGCCACTGGATTTTGGTCTGCTTCATTTTTGTTTTATTTCTTAGTGCTAACTGTTCATAGCTGATGCTAAGAATAGGATTTTATTTGTTGGAAGACCCAAAATTTAAATTCCAATCCTACTATAATAGAATAACAAGCATTGGCCGGTTAGCCTTGTGTGGTCTAACACAGACCATGGGAGACCTGTATCTTTATGGGAGACACAGGATGTACTGGAAGAAGTAGATGTGAGTGTCTTTTGAGCTGGTAAAATTGGTTATGGGTACCGTCCTGGGGAATGGAGAAGCCCAGGTCCCACGACAGCACAAATCAGTTCTCTGATGTGATGAATCTCTTCTTCTTCTTCTTTTTTTTTTTTTTTTTTTTTTTTTGAGACAGGGTCTCACTTTGTGGTTCAGGCTGGTCCTGAGCTCAGCCTCCAACTCACATCACTGCAATCCTCCTGCCTCTATCTCCCGAGTGCTGGGATTACAGGCGTGAGCCACCACGCCCGGCACTGTGGTATGTGGTACTGGTTGCTGCTGGGGTGAGTCTCCATGCCCAGTATTATTATGTGGTTACCGGGGATTGAACCCCGGGCCCTTGTGCTTGCAAGAAAAGCACCGGAACCACTGAGCTATATCCTCGGCCCGATGAATCTCTTCTTTTGAACCTTCTTTCTTTGTGACCAAGACTTGAGGAGGGATCACTGAATCTCATTCACTCTTTACTTTCAGCATGTTTCAGTTGCTTCTTTGATCTTTACTGAGGTCAGCACTGCCAGAGATGGATGACAGGTCTGCTAATGTCTGCCGTTTGCATTTTAAGGTAGCCAATATTATTTTGAATGAGAAACTTAATGAAAAGTTGAAACATGTAATGGGAGATGAATGCAAATATAAATTTGTCTCAGGGATCTTATGATTCTGGAATCTTTTCTGGAAGACCACAAGACATATGGTAGGTTCTCAGTGGTGTTTGCTGAAGTGAATGGGAGTTAGAGGAGTAGGGATGGTTGGAAAGGGCCGGAGTCAGCAAGGCCTCTGTGTTACTCACAGCATAGGTCTACAGCATTCTGTGCTTCTGTATTAAAGGACAGAAGTACATACATATACACATAGTTTACTTATGTATAAAATGAAGATAATGCTCCCCCAGAGTGTCATCTTCAGAATAATACTTAGGACATAAGATGTGCTTCAGAATGGATGAGTCTGGAGACCATCATGATGACCTAAATATGACAGGCTCAGAAAGTCACATAGCATATGTTCTCCCTAATGTGTGGAATCTAAAAAATATGACAAGAAAGTAGAAGGGGGTTATTATTAGACAACAGAAAGGGAATAAGAGAGAAGGGGGGAGATGAAGGGCCCATCACAGGAAGGATAGAGATGAGCAAAATGTGACATGTGTTGGCCCTTCCTCCCTCTGTAAAACTAGGGGAATAGGGCAGAGGAAGGAGTGATGGGGGTGGAAATGATCAAAACATGTTGTGTACATGTATGGATTTGCCAGAATGCAACCCATTAGTCTGTTTTTAAAATAAAGAGTGAACAAAAAAGATGTGCCAAGAAAGATAGCTACTACGGAACTGAGGAGGAAGGGGACCTTATCGGTTATTTTAATCTACCTCTCAGCCCACTGTGCTAGTAGTGGTGGGATATTTATTATAAGTCCGTTACTACTGAATCTTTTTTCTGTTAACCTATAGATGAGATTGTTAGGTAAGTGCAAAGGGGAATGCATGGTGGAAAAAAGAAAATAAAAGGGCCTGTGAAGGAGACGAAAATGAGAGAAAGGTAACTGCCTCATGTGCAAAGCACCATCAGCATACAACTTCACCCTGACCCAAAGATATTTATATGTATATTCTTTTCTATTTTTAAAAGAATTTCAAGACGTTCTCTTTCATTTTGTTAATGTTCAAGTCATTATCTATGCTTCTTTAGCTGGTTCTGTAAGGAGGCATTATTTTTAAATCCATCCATCTGTCTGTCCTTCCACCCATCTATCCTTCATTTTCCCCATTTATTAATGTAGTAAACTATTTACTCAGTGTGCTAACACCGTGTGCTAAGTATTATACTAGAGGTGTGCGTGCGTGCGTGTGTGTGTGTGTGTAGTGGGGTGTGGGTAGATTTATCCTTTTTGCTGGAACTTTGGTTTACTTAGCTTCTTTTGTTAAAATAAAAATGAAGTCCTTGAATTAAAAATAATCAGGCTCTCTGGAAAAGTAAAAACAACAGCAGATGAACTATTACAAATCTGGTAAACCAATTAGTCAAATACAGAGAGCGAAAAACATGCTTGAAATGATTTTTGACTCATATAATTGCCTCAGAATAATTTCTTAAGTGTTTCTAGGCAACAGAAAATTTAATAAGAAACAAATGCTGGAATTTTTCTCCTCTCCTTTTTCCTCTTTCTTTCTGTCTTATGCTGTCACAAGAAAACAGCTTGTCTGTTTTCCTACTATATGATATTACATATGTTTAGAAGGGTCTGAGCAAACAGGCACTAGCATTTAGAGCATGATATTTTTCATACATATATCTCACTTGTATTTGATGAAGCATTTATTTCATTGAGGTACATTTGCCCTGAACAGGGGAATAAAATCATGAAGTAGAGAATACACTGCGTACATATGTCTATGAGTTAAACTTTGATAAACCATACCATAGCCAGAAACAAAAAACAATTGACCTTTATATTTCTTTTTTTTTTTGAAAAAAAGAAAAAGGGTCTGGCTTTGTAGTTCAGGCTGGCCCTGAACTCAGCCTTAAACTCACATCACAGCAATCCTCCTGCCTCTGCCTCCTGAGTGCTGGGATTATAGGTGTGAGCCACCACGCCTGGCACTGTGGTATGTGGTGCTGATTGCTGGTGGGCGTGAGTCTCCACGCCCAGTATGGTATGTGGTTACTGGGGATCGAACCCAGGCCCTCACGCTTGCAAGACAGGCTCTGGAACCACTGAGCTAAATCCCCAGCCCGACCTTTATATTTCTACATCAATGTTATGAGTTTCTTGTGAAATTTTGTTTTTGATTTTTTTGAGCTGAGTAGATTATTCCTCTATGTGAAACTGAGCAGAATGGTTCATTTGAGGGGGAATGTTCCTTAAGTCATGGGGGATATGGTTAGAGCTGTGGAGATGGCGCGTTTGCCTTTCTTGTAATGTACAGTCACATAGCAGTTCTGGGATTCACAGGCTCCCTTGCTCCTTCACACCACATGTGGAACAGCTTCTGACTCTCTGGGGACAAATGAAAGTTCACTACAAGAAGCAGAAGGTCAGAAAGGTGCTTTGGGGTAGGAAGAAAAAGTCCTTACTAGAGAACATTTAATCATAAGCAGCTTATCCTTCTCCAAGGGAAGGCCATGTGTTTGCATCATCCCTTTGGCAGTTAACCTTTTACATTTTATGCTTGTGACATTTCTGTCAGGTGCTGTGTGTGTGCCCAGAGGTCTTTGGACACCATTCAAGAAGTAGAAGGTATCTGGGGGCTGGGGAAGCTTGACGCAAGGCAGTCTGGCAGAGGTGGAAGGTTGCACTGAGCTGCAAGGCCGCTGGAGAAAAGGACTCAGGATGTGAATTGCAAGCTGCCTGGGGAAGAGCTCCTTTGGAAACCTCCTGATGGTGCTTGGTTGTCTTGTGGACCTTGGTTGTTGGACCAAAGGAAACCAGGAACTGTCTGTCACAGCGGGTTATTGAAACCAGCTTATACATTTGTGCGCTTGGAGATTGAGATGCAAGAGTCAGTGTACTTGTACCTGTAATAAGGATGTAGATGTTCAGGGGTTGCAGGAAGAGCAGGCTTGTTTGGGAGGTGAATGGAAATCTATTAAAGCAGAGTGATTCAGAAGATGTTCAATAGACAGAAGATGTTCAATAGATGTTCTTTCTCTGGGGAACAGGGCCTCCTAAGCTATTAATCAGGGCAGCGGGCGAAGCACTCAGTAATATTATATCAGCTAAGACTCGGGCAGAAACCATGGAAACTCACTTATTTTGTGAAACTGTTGTCACTCTTTGGAAGAAAAAAGACTAGAAGATGGAGAAGTAGACATGCTGAACGGTTATGTATGAGTCAGAGAACACACTCAGTGTTTTTAAAATGTTAACTATTTAGGTGAATTGTCTATGTAAGGGGAGGGATTTAAAATAGCCTTTAGCACAAGTAAGAAATAATGCCGTAACAAGGTGGAGTTTACACGATTTAACTTTTTTTTTTTTTTTTAGGTTTTTTGAGACAGGGTCTTGCTTTTTGTGGTTCAGGCTGGCCCTGAGCTCAGCCTCAAACTCACATCACAATCCTCCTGCCTCTGCCTCCCGAGTGCTGGGATTACAGGCGTGAGCCACCACGCCCGGCACTGTGGTATGTGGTACTGGTTGCTGCTGGGTGTGGGTCTCTACACCCAGTATTGTTACGTGGTTACCGGGGAATCGAACCCGGGCCCTTGCGCTTGCAAGACAGGCACCGGAACCACTGAGCTAACTCCCCGGCCCTACCCGATTTAACTTTTGTAGAACTTTTCTGTAGGATCTAAGGCACAATTTTATTTTATGATTAAGACTTCGGATTAGGTTTAAAGTTTTGGCTCCTATTTTTTAAAGCTATGTATCTTGGGATAAATTTGCCTCTATAAATGTCAATTTTTCTTTTCTGCTGAATGCTGCCTACTTCACAAGGTAGTTGTGAGAATTCAATAAAACAATATGTATGAAGTGTTTAGCGTAGTGCTTAGTACATAGCACTACACATAGCGTAGTACTGTTTCATAAATGTGTTTCTACAAATATTTTGTCTATTTTATCCATAAAGAAACATTCATCTATACTTCCAGATGAAAATAATCCTAGTTGGGTGGTATTCTTAGTTTGCTGAAAGAAAATATATTTTTGTACTCAAAGAAGCGAGAGATTAGGCAAAAAATATTAAACTATTTGGATAAAGTTCTGAGTAATATTCTAATTTTTATTATTTTTGAAATTTTTTAGGGAATAGTATTTAATATTTTTAAGCACTCACTATGTGTCAGGTATATTGAAGTCACTTTATTCATACTGTCTCTGCAAAATGGCTATAGCTATCTCACCGTTCCAGGGAAGGAAAACTGAGGCCCAGTGAGACGAAAGAATGTGACGAAGCACATGTGTGGCGAGCGGAACAGGGGCCTGAAGGCCAAAGACCACGCTCTTTCAGTTCATTGCGCAAAACCAGGGCACAAAAGGATTAAATGATCAGGGGCAGAGTCTGGCCCTGCTGTGGATTCTGAGGCCGTCACAACACTTCTATTTTCATGTTCTCATTAAACTCTGAGCCTCCAGGGGAGGCGCCTGGCTAAATGGCAGTGTCACCCCTGTGCAGGCGCCCGAGTCAGGCGATACATGGCATGCAGGGCCTGAGTTCCTTTTCCTGTTCGCAGGCGGAGAAAGGCTCGCTTAGTACGACCTCAGCAGCTGGTTTGCGTGCTGTTCACAACCAGCAGGCACTTGTACTGATTTAGTTGGTTAGAAAAAAAGCTTCTTAAGCACCGTGGGTAGTTGTTTAGGAGAACTGACTTTGAAAACAGGCCCCTGATTATTTAGCAGCTTTAGAAATATCTGAGGATAAAATGTTCAGTTTTCAGGTAATGCTGCTTTGGCAGCATGATTTCTATAATGCTGGGCCATTTGTAGGGGCCACTTAGTGCAGAGGAAGTGCATATATTTTTTGTCTTCATATGTTGCTCTGGAACATTCTGTTCTTGCACATTTTAAACTAGATAAACATGTCTCTATGGGCCATGTGGATGCAAATTTCACCTATAAAAATTCTTATTAATTAAAATAATTTTTCCTAATTATTTGCAAATAAATCTCATAGGACCATTCTCTTTCTCTCTCTTTTTATTTTGAGATAAGGTCTTGCTCTGTAGTTCAGAATGGCCCTGAGCTCACTATGTAGCCCAGGCTAGCCTCGAACTCACAGAAACCTTCTTGCCTCTGCCTCCCGAGTGCTGGGATGACAGGTGTGAACCACCACGCCTGGCATTAGGACCATTCCTTAAGCAGAGCACTTTGTTCTTTTTCCGGTGCTTTGCTATTTTCAGAATATTTGCATCTACATCTTTCTTTTCATTTTCCAAATGGAAAGCACTAGGTCTGGCTTGCTTTTTACTCCTCTACATTTCCTGGCTCTATGACTTTAATTAAGTTCCCTACCCTCTCTGAGTCTATCTTCATCTACAAAATAGAAGTGTCTGTTTACATTGTAGGATTGCTGTATAACTGACTCAATGTAAATGCAAGTGCTTTGCAAATTGTTCAAGACTCTTTGAAAATGAGCCATTATTGCTCTTATTATTTGTATTTATAGACAAAAATCATTGGTGTTCATTAGGGAGTACCAATGAGTTAATAACATCTTGCAGATCTAAAGTTAAGTTATAGGGAGAGGCCAGAAATTGTGAATGAACTTATATGTAGTTTGTAATTTTTTTTTTGATCTTGTGAGACAAGGTCTCCCTATGTAGTTCAAGATGGCCTTGAATTCACTATATAGCTCAGGCTGGCTTTGAACTCAAGGCAATCTTTCTCCTTCAGCCTCTGGAGTGCTGGGATTATAGGCCAGCATCACCATGCCCAACTTTAGTTCATAATTTAATGAAAATGATGATATGGAAGAAGACCCCCAAATGTCATAGGAGGCTTCTGGGGAAAGGAAATCAAAGGAATGGAATGTGTTTTAAAGACTTTTTATAAGAGATATATCTGGTCCTTAGCAGTTACAGTGTGTCATTGCTTTATAGATAGATAGAGTAGGATAGTCAAATGGGGTAGTTACTAGTCTGCCTCTTCCTGGTTGTGTTATATCTGTAATCTCTTCATGACACAGGAGAGCAGAGAGAATATAATACATACAGAGTGCCTGATACCTAAGGTAGCTTGTTAAATAACTATCTCTTCTCCTTCCTCCTTCTCCTTTTAAAAGTTTTGAGCAAGGGCCGGGGAGTTAGCTCAGTGGTTCCGGCGCCTGTCTTGCAAGCGCAAGGGCCCGGGTTCGATTCCCCGGTAACCACATAACAATACTGGGTGTGGAGACCCACACCCAGCAGCAACCAGTACCACATACCACAGTGCCGGGCGTGGTGGCTCACGCCTGTAATCCCAGCACTCGGGAGGCAGAGGCAGGCGGATT
>PVIR01010497.1:0-34100 GCA_004026965.1 Petromus typicus | reverse complement strand
TGATGTGAGTTTGAGGCTGAGCTCAGGGCCAGCCTGAACCACAAAAAGCGAGACCCTGTCTCAAAAAACCTAAAAAAAAAAAAAAAAGTTTTGAGCAAACAGGAGCTCTAGGTAGACAGGCCACTATCAATGGTCCTTGAAATTTTTGTATGATTCTTAGAGCATTCAAGCGAAGTCTAAAAGCAATCAGTGGAGGCCTCGTCAATACTTGGAGATTACTCAGAATGTTGCCCAAGCCTGTTAATGGAGCCCGAGTTGAGTTACACAGCCACTTCACCTGTCATTAGGTGCAGAGAAAGTTGTAGGTGTTCAGTTGTGGAAGGGCTTTCAAAAGTCCGGAGAGAGGCAAGAAGCTAAGCAGTGAGGAGTGTTTACAGGGATTAACTTCTGGACTCATTCGGTGATAAGAGTTCTATTGAGGAGGGAAGGAGGCAATCACCGTCTCAAACTGGACTCTTGGTAAGAAGCTCTTGCAAAGGGATGCTTTGCGAAGCATGGAGTTTTCCAAACTGAAGAGCTGTGTTTAGGTTTAAAAAAATATTGTTGACTATTTGGAGGCAATTTTTATGTCTTTCACCAAATAACCAGGGATTTATAAATGTAAATTATAAATTATGCCCCCACTTAAGAATCAATGTAAAAATATCCAGAGAAGAAGGAGCTGTCAATACACAAAGACATGCAGGTATGGAAATAAAATGGAAAGCACTGGAGAAGGGGAGCACCGCCTTGTGGTGTTGATGTTAGGCCTGACACCACTGGATGGTCTAGTGTGGTGAGGACAGACAGGCCGAGGTCACAGCGTGGCTGCTCAGTGCTCTGCATTTCCAAGTCTTTTCTGCAGGCTCCCTGAACCTAACAAAGCAAGTGAGATTTGAAAGTTGCCTATATTTCAAAGAGAGGTAAATTTAAAGTTATTGGCATAAGTGTACTGCAAGGGAGTCCCTCTTTTTTCCCGCATGCATAGGTCAGAAAATTATTCTTAGCTTTCCTATATTAATTTCTTTCATGGTATCTTTTTTTGTGATAATACTAAGGATCCCATCTCTATTTGAGCTTTCTATTTTTTAATGTCCATCATCTCATTTTAGTCAAAAATTTGGAAAACTACTTGTTACAGCAGACTCCTGGGTCCATCTGACTGTGTTTGATGAGAAGGAAAGAACATAGAGAAAGGAGGAGACAGTAGAAGATGATCTGTCCATGGGTAGACAAAAAGAAAGATAGATAGAATAAACCTTCTCTTCCAGAATATCCTGGTTGAATTTGGGGATTGTTTGTGGAGGTGGGAAAGAGACAAGAATAATACAGCCATACACCCATCACCTGTGCCAGGTAAGAGTGGAGATGGGCTGAGGAAGAGTGTTTTTGCTACACCTATCATCTGCCAGGTAGATGGTATTAGTTCAGTGCATATATTTAAAATCTGTTCAAAATCCCTGAATGATAGGTGTTGTGGAGAATAAGCCCAGAGAGGTAAGGGGAATTCACTGATATACATTCAATAATGAACCTAGTGTTTCTGTGCTTAGGTGACATTGACATTACATTTCTATTGGTGCCTCCTGATGTGTTTCCCTAGTGTGTTTTAGAAACCAGATGAAAAATGTGGCTGTTCACCTGAAAGTAAACATGACTCTTCTCCATGCAACAGGGGGCAAAGCCAGGTCAAGGTAGTTGAGGGTCTCAGTGAGGGCCATACCTGTGGATACTTTGTTCGAGAACCTGGATCTGGTGCTGGTCTTGCTGATTTTGTTTCTTCATCTCTTCCTGTTCTTTTCCGCTGCTGATTCCATCGAGAAGCCATTTTTCCCTCAAGGCTTTTTTCTGATGTGGAGAAATACAAGCGTATGTTTGTATACCAGTCAACTATTTTTAACATCTCTAACTTTCAAATTTTGTGAATTTCAATAATGGGCATATTAAAGAACTATTTTCTCCACTGCTTTGCCTCAGTAAATCTGATATTTTCCTTTTTGCAACCTTGACCACCTTCCAAAGCTCGTTTATATGAATTATAGTCACATCAAGATCTTAAAGTATGATGTCGTTGCTATTTCTTTGGTTGATGGGTGTATAATTGTGTTCTTAATGAAGTTAAAACCTCCCTGAAAGCCATTTTGATAGTCACCCTAGCAACAGTACACAATGACTCACTCTCCAAAACCTTGTGTGGGGATAGTTGGAATGGCAGGCCCAAGTGAAGGTCGCTATTGTACTCATTCCTTTAACTAAATTCTGTGTGATTCTTATGCCATGTGGTAGAGAGTCAATGTTTTGTTTACTCAGAATTTCCTTTTTTTCCTGAGAATCTCCTTGGTTCTAGACACCCTTAAGTACAGCTCCCTGCCCATTCCAGTAATATGAGGCACAAAATTCACTGCACTCAACATTAATGGGTTTCCGGCGAGTTTAAGAACATAAGAGAGACTCATGTTTCATCACATGGAAAAAAATTCCTCTTGAATTTGCGTGAAATAATTACCTGTTTTTGATTTGAACAATGAAAGAGAAAGACTGAATGCGATGAAAGAGAACTGTAGACTTTGCAGGACATTAGCCAGCATCCAGTCCATGTCCCAAGAAGAAATTGCCAGACATGTTGTTATATTATTTTAGAGGACTTTGAATCTCCCTTGTATGTATCTCATTTAGCTCTATAAATTGTTTGCTTGGTTATTTATTGTTAATTATTCACTAGGGATTTGTGACTATAGTGGTGAGGGAAGAATAGGAATTTTATCTTTTTGCCTTCTTTCTCCAATACTACAATTAAAAAGAAAGCAAGTAAGAAGGACTTTATGTCTTTTAAAAAGTATGCAGAATTAGGGCTGGGGAGTTAGCTCAGTGGTTCCGGCGCCTGTACCGCAAGCGTAAGGACCCGGGTTCAATTCCCCGGTTACCACATAACAATACTGGGTGTGGTGACCCACACCCAGCAGCAACCAGTACCACATACCACAGTGCCGGGCGAGGTGGCTCACGCCTGTAATCCCAGCACTCGGGAGGCAGAGGCAGGAGGATTGCTGTGATGTGAGTTGGAGGCTGAGCTCAGGGCCAGCCTGAACCACAAAGCGAGACCCTGTCTCCAAAAAAAAAAAAAAAAAAAGTATGCAGAATTAATATCATGGGAGAGAAATATATCTGAATTTACACAATTTAATTGTGCTATGTTGTGCTAGATAGTTACCAAAGGGAATATTATTTTAACTTAGGCGAAGCCTTTCAAGCCAGATAAAAAACCCAAAATTACAGTGATTGCAAATGAGTTTTATACACAATGAAAGTTTGGAGAAAATCTCTCAACTCTTCTAGTATAATCAGTGAGGGGCCAGGACGCTGATAGATGTATAGGAAATGATTTGAGAACCTCTCGATGAATGTAGAAACACTTTATGCTCAGCCATCACATTTGCATTGACCAATTAAGCAACTGCCTGTGAACCACGCACATCAAAAGAGCAGTTTGTGTTATCATATTCTGTGGCCAGAGATGCTTTCCCCAACTGTAACATGGCGCTTCAGTTGTTCCACTGTTTAAGTGTTTTCCCATATACTGTTAACCTTAAACATTTACAAATAATACATATTTATTAAATTTTAGGATCCTTATATATTTTATTTTTTCACCACATTTTTCATTGTCTGTATAGTAGACTTGTGACATTTTGTATTTGTTTCATTCACTAATAGGTCTTCAGTGCTTTTTTTTTATTGGCACAGATTAGGAATACAGAATAATGAGATCCATCTTGGTAAATTGGTGCATGTGTATAGTTTGATTATGTTCATCCCCATTACTCCTCTCTCCCTTCCCTCTCCATTTCCTTTCCTCATTTCTAAAAGACTACCTTTATTTTCCTGTCATCTGTAAATTAATTAATTAATTGGTAGATTGCTCATAGGAGAGAACACATATAATATTGATCATTCTGACACTGGCTTAATTTACTTAACATGATGGTTTCTAGTTCCATCCATTTTCTTAATAATGACATGATTTTCTTTTTTTATGCCTGAATAAATACTCAATTCTGTATGTACACACCATATTTTCTTTATCCACTCATCAGTTGATGGGCATGTAGCCTATTTCTATGGATTAGGTATTGTAAATTGAAATCAATAAACACTGGTATGCATTATCACTACAATATGCTGACTTTAATTCTTTGGGACATATACTAAGGAATGGTATAGCTGGACTAAATGGTAGCCCTATTTTTAGTTCCTTGAGACATCTCCATACTGATTTTTGTAGTGGTTGTGCTAGTTTACATTTCAACTAAAAACATAGAAGAGACCCAATAAATATTACTAATGTATGTGGAGACTGGGCTTTTGAGGTCAAAGATATGAAGAAAATTTGCATATATCAGCATCTTACAAATTTTTCTTTTTTTTTTGAAACAGGGTCTCACTTTGTGGTTCAGGCTGGCCCTGAGCTCAGCCTCCAACTCACATCACAGCAATCCTCCTGCCTCTGCCTCCTAAGTGCTGGGATTACCGAGTGAGCCACCGCGCCTGGCACTGTGGTATGTGGTACTGATTGCTGCTGGGGTGAATCTCCACACCCAGTATTGTATGTGGTTAACCGGGGATCAAACCCAGGCCCTAGCGCTTGCAAGACAGGAGCCGGAACCACTGAGCTAAATTCCCGGCCCAGCATCTTACAAATTTAATGTGATTTTAATCTATTTGCATGCTTTTTTCTTTAGGAAACACTCAGATGGGATTGTCTTACAATGCTGGAGTACGAGAGCAGTGAATGATTCTTGTAACATGGTCAGGTTAACACCAGGCTGCATTCTTGGTTCTCAGTTTGGTTAATAAGAATAATTTTAGTTTCAGTGTTATTTCCCCTGGTGGAGAACTTTTTAACTAAAATATAAAATACAGAGTTTAGATGTGCAATGAATATTATCTGTTCAAAATCAAAATACAGTTATTTTGCTTTTATGTCATGGTTTAAGCTTATACTTTAATAAGTGAGACTAATGACTAAGATACAAATCTATTTTAAGATAATAAAGTTCAAGTGGAAAGAAAAAATTGTGATGGTAATAAAAAAAGGGAAACAAAGCATATGTCTATGGGGGTGGGGTTTGTAGGGTGGGTAGGGGAATGGGAAAAAATGAGAATCAAGTCATGTCATATACTGGTACAAATTGTCGATATTGATTATGATCATGATATGTATATAAAATGAACCCACTTAACAACAAAAAAGATAATAAAAAGTTCATGTTTTGCACCTCATAGGTTAGGTAGTCAGGTTCAGGGGCTAACAGTCAGAAGGGGTTGCTATAACTATTTAAAAACATGTGAATGGATACAGGAGGAACACTTTGTAAATGTTTATGCTTGTGTTGTGTAATGTGTGTCATTGAACTGTAGTGAAATAGTTTGCAATCAAAGAAGCCTAGAAGAGAGTCATGGGAAGCAGGACAAGTGGATGGACAAAAAAGATAGAGGCAAATCTGTAACAGTAGAGGCCAGCAGAACCTAGCATGCTGAACATATTGCAGAATTGATTTGTAAAATACTTTTGCACATTTTTAAACCCTGTTTTGGAATTATGCCCAGTTGCTCCTTGGTCTGGCCAGCTATTTCTGTAAACTTGAAAGAATGTTCCCTATTGAAATAGCTGCTCTTCGCTGTGTGTTCTCTTTGCAGTTTTTATGCCTCCCACAGAGTATTCTTCATAGTATAGATGTCTTAATAAGTGTATGTGTCAATTACCATTTAAATACTCAGGATGAATTTTATATTCCCAGTGTTGAATTTAGTACCATATACATAACAGTTGTTTGCTATAAGGTTTTATTCTCTGAAAGATTCTGTCTATACCCATATAAATTCTGCTTAATAGTGAAGAGTCACTTGAAATCCCTCATTGTTAATAGAAACCTTACCATCTCAGAGGGAAAATTAATGCTTATACTCTAAATAAAACACTATCATTTAGCTGACTTATCTTTCTCATTTACTCTTCAATTTCCAAAATTAGGAAAAAAATATTATTTCCTCTTCACTCTCTTCTTTGGATCAGTGCACAGCTTGGGGAAGTAAAGATAGCACCTTTGTCCAGAACATATGAAAACCTTTTACTCCAGGCATGAGCAGCCCGAAGCAGTACACACACTTGGCAAGGGAATGTGGGCAGGACCTCCATTCATACAGTATGCACAGTTGTGTACAGCAGTCCAAAGCATGACACATGTTTGGATTGTGTTGGGTTTAAAGACCCCCGTTCCAGAGAGCAAACAAATGGGCAAGATTGTGTGTTACTTTATAGACTGTTTTTGGTGGTACTGACTGAAAGGCCACCTCAGAAATGAATTTTTCAGTACATTAGGCTTTTTCTGTGTGAAACTTCTTCAAACGGACCAAGGGGAAAGTTAAGGGTTGTCTTCTAATGTGAGCCTAGCTCTTGTTTGGGTGCCCATTCTACAAGGACAGCCACTGCTGAGAGCTAGAAATCTATCAGAAGCAAGAAGCAATTCATTCCCTGTAAGATCCCAAATGTAGGTAAAGTGACAGAGAGCGGGAAGGGGAATCTGGTTTTGGAGGAAGAAACAGTCGATCTCAGAGTGTTCCAGATTTGACTCACTTCACTGAAACTGCACCGAAGACATTTAGAGAATTGCTTTTAATTCACTGATTGTAATGTAGTACGCACTGCACTTCTTGAGCAACAGTGTCTGCTCGTCATTGTAAATTCATTGTGACATATCAAAAAAAAAACAGCAGGTTAATATGATGTCACCTATATGTCAAATAGCAGAAATGTCTACTCATCCAACAGGGACAAAGAAGGCAACAGAATCCAGAGAGGCAAGTTAATTAGTCTTAAATTATGTTTCTTTTCATAGGTGATTGGTTAGTCATTGCACTAGAAAAATGAATTTAGCCGAGCCACTTAAGTTTGGAGATCCTATAAGCATCTAGCATCTAGCTCATGCTTCATTGAAGGAATTCGTTAACTATCGACAGCAGCCCTGCCAGATAGTACAGTTTCCTGCTTGGGCTTGTTCTCCTGTTTGTCATTTACTTGCATCCTGTGACTAAGCTACATAAAAAAATGTGCTTTAATTACAAAATGTCCACACCCAGTCAGAGATGTAAAGTCTGATTTTAAAAATGGAGATGTATTTGTGGCTATGATCTCATCTATGGCCTATCAAAACAAAATAAAGGCAGCAGTCTGAACCGTACTCAGACAACATTGGATTCATTGCGTTGAGCTTTGAAACACAAGTATCCTTGACCAGACTAGACACTGTCTGCTCTGTACCCCCTGAGGAATGGCTGGCCTTTCATCGCTTTCAAAGGAACTTCCTAGCTGGGCCCACTCCCTAGGGCTGTTGAGCAAGACTGTGGCAGGAGCAACTTCTCCAGGCTAAATTCTCAAGATTACTGAAGGGAATCAGGAAACGCAGTACTAAAGGCTAACACTAATGAAATGGTTTCCACCTTTCTGTGTGTGCCAGAAGGTACTAATCTCATATGAAAGTATTCCTTAATTTGTTGGCCCTGCTGTGGTTATTAGAATATTAATAGGAGAAAAAAAAAGAATATTAGTAAGAGTATACTAGGAACTTGTTTCTTACCTAAGTATCTTTACTATTAAGTTTGAGTGCCATTAAGATATTTGAATGCAAACTCATTGAAATAAAATTAAAGTCATCAGTTACCTTCAAATGTTGGTGTTTTAACTTTTCTTCTTCTATTTTCAGACGTTTCTGTGAGATTTCTTCCTGTATTTTTCTTTTGTTCTGAAATTAAAAAAGTTCCAGCACAAATTAAATTTGTGTAAATATGCTTTCTTGGGGGTTACTGTCTTTATTTAAATGACTGGCCAGCAACATGCTCTTGGTATTGGCATAAGGCTGCTTTGGGAACACAAATTTCACTAAAAAAAAAGAAAAAAAAAAAAGGAGAGAGAGAGAGACAGAGACAGAGAAAAGAAAGAGACAATCAAAGCATTTTGCTGATGGGAAAAATATGAAAGGGCATTCCATCAAAGAGAATTTAAAATGTTTTTCCTCCTCTATCTCCCTTTTCTTTCTCTCCCATTAGTCTAACAGTGATGCAATGGAAAAAATTAATTTTAAGGAAGGATATTTTGAAAGGGAGGGTGAGGAGACACTGGAAAAGAGAGACTGTTTCTGGCACGGGGTTGAAGAAGCTGCTGGGTGAGAGGCCTATACGTGCAGAAAAACGGGACGGCCTAAGGGTCATAGGATTGTTTCCTCCTCCTATAACTTGCTATGGGATGCCAGAGAGGATTTTGATAATGTGACCACATGCTGAAGTCTAAAATGTTCATTGAGAGATGTCATATCTTTCATTGATTTTAAATTACATGATCTTGAAACAAAATGAAACAAGACAGTAACCCAATGAAAAACAAACAAGCACCTCAACAGAAAGTATAATCATTAATGTGCAGAGGTTTTTATTTTCTAGAGAACATAGCCTATATGCTGAGCAAACAGTCTGGGTTTGAATTCAGGCTGCTCCATTTACTAGTTCTGTGTCCTTAGACAAAATGTCTTACTTTTGTAAAATGGGGAAACTGTATCTGACAAGCTGTGAGTCCTAGCTAAACTCCTGTATGGAAGAGTTCCTAGAAGATTTCTTAATATGTGGTGCTGTAGAAGGAACCATTTAGTAAAATTTAATAAATTTAATAAATAACCACATTACCTGTAATTCACCCCAAAGAAGCATGTTAATTCTGACACTGCTTCTGCTGGTCTGAGCTATCTTAGGCTTTCTCTGTCCTGAATTGAGGCATTTGACTGGTCATGTAAAAAATTCCTTATTTCCTCATTTTTCCATCAGAGGTGATATTCTTCACCTCATTCCTGAGTGTTAGTTTTAAATCTACTCTCAAAATGGAAAACTCCCCAAGGATAAAATTTTGTTGCCAGAAAGACATCTAAAAAAAATTGAAACAGATTCTGAAGGTAACTGTGAAGAAACAGTTCCAAAAATACTTGGCAGTATTATCGAAAGGAGTGCATGGCTTCCTGATGTGATTCCTTTGAAGATTAAAAGCTCTTTTTGATGTATAAATTCAGTTGCATTTGTGTAAGAAAACAACACATTGTTCTCCAACCTTATGTTGTCTCTCTTTGTGTGTAGGGGGAATATATGGCTTTGACAGCACTGCTTTTCAAACTTTATAAACAATTGTTTTGGGAAGAAAATGACTAGGCACTAAATGCTGCTTTTTACAATCACTTTTTCTTTTAAATGGAATCTAGTCATGAATCACAAAAACTCCAAAAGTCTCTGCCAGGCAATTCTCTACAAGAGGTTGGTATTGAGAAAATAGAATATTTTAAATTTATCATATCGAACATTTTGGCAAATACTTTGTAGGCACTATTTCACTTAATTATATTAACAGAAAGATATAATAATTTTCAATTTTATAAAAGAAGAAATGGAAGATAAGAGGGGGACAACTTGTTCAATTTATCATAATAAACAAGTAGTAGAGGCTCAGCAGGGACTCAGAAAGTCTCAGACCGACGTCCACACTCCTAGACACATCGCTTCCCCGCGGCTTGAGAGGGAAGTTAGTGAAGTTACTCCTGCTTCCTTAGTCTTCCTCATTATGAAGTATCGAGGGCTAGAGGTGGGCTCAGGAAGGGAAGAAAGGCATAGGAGCCCGGATCAGAAGGGACCCTATTTTTTACTTCCCTAGACTTGGCCTCTTACTACCCATTCTTCTCCAGGAGCAGCCGTCCGGAAGACTGCTGAACCCGACAGTACCTCCCCACCCCTGTCGCTTGCCAGTTTGGGTTGATTTCATCTCTGGGTTAGTAATCAAGTAAAGAAATACGTGGGTAGAGGCGAGGCACCCGAAGTGTGTTGGCAACACCAGGCTTATGCAAGTGTTGCTAAGGAATGCCGGTGTTTGTCACTTAGAGGTAATGTGATTCTTCTCTCCTATTAGTCTAGGTAGATGGGAAGGGAATTTTGTAACGTTATAGACATGATCCTATTTTACACAAGAAGTACTTTTTCCTTAAAATATTCATCTGCTGTAAGCTACCTTCTTGACAGAAGCATTATTGAAAAGCATGGCAATAACTCAGTTGCAGTGTGGCAGAGTAAACTGTAAGCCGACCTTAAGTTTCATATCTAGCTCTATTGCCAGTACATGTACCAGAAGTTATCAAAATCAGCTAATGGGAAATGCTGTCTGAGGACCCAAATTTTGCCAGAATCTGGAGCACCTCCACAGGTAGCAGTGGCGACATGATATCTGTAATTATTCTGAACAACTTGTATTGTGGTTTACTTCTTTAGTACTAAATTCCTAGTGAGTGATTGCCTAGATTTTTACTTGTCTGACAGACTATTTGATTTTACTATTATTATTAGTATTATTATTTTTGGTGGTACTGTGGGTCAAACTGTGGCCCTCCTGCTTGCAAGGAAGGTGCGGTACATCTGAGCTCAATCCCTGCTCTTGACAGACTATTTTAAAGGTTGTCACGTTAAAATGCGAATTATTTAAAGGACTATCTCTTATTTTGAAATTTAACTTGTTTGCTTTGGGTGACTATCATGATATTATGACCACCTGTGATCTAAAGATCTTACAACAACATACTTGATAAAAGAAAGCCCACATGTATCATGATGAGGAGAAGTTTTCAGGGAGAAAAGAATATCACAGTCAAGAAGTTGAGGCAGCTTCATTGTGCAGTAGGCATGAAAGGGCAAGAGCTGGCAGGGGAAACACCAGTTAGGCTCTGGCAAAGATGCACAAGGTCGTGAGTGCTTGGCCTGGAGGAGTAGAGGGGGTAGATGTCCTAGAAAGAAAGGTGGTTAAGGTGTCAGGTCTCTGCAACTGATGACAATATGGACAAGGGAGAGGAAAGATCAAATGGAGTAGAGAGGGTAAATGCCTGTGTACATGGCGGGAAAGCAGAATCACCACCAGAAATGGATCAGAAGAAGGAAGAGAGAGTTTGAGATGAAAAATCATAGATTCACATCAAGTTTGGAGCAGACTTGGTGGACGGTTGGGATGTGGGATGGAGAGAGCTGAGAGGAAGAGTCAGAGCTAGAACAAAGATGGAGGAGTGTGGGAAGGGCCAGATGAAAGCGGGATGAGGTGGTGTTGCACAAAGAAAAGGAGGGCTAAGGGGAGATTCTCCGTGAGTAGAGGAGGGAGGGAACCCACTTGGAGTTTATTTTAGGGCTAGTCAGATATTTACAATAAAACCTGGTGAATCTGCCCACATGACAGAAAAGAACAATGAGAAGGTCTATATTATTTCACATAAGCAAACTAAAAGAAGCAAAAAGAATAATCATGATGTCATGATATTGAAAGTTATAGGAGATTCAGTACTCTCATGTTCCCAATAATTTATTTTATAATTAAGAGTATTAAACCTTGACTGGGTGTGGAGACCCACACCCAGCAGCAACCAGCACCACATACCACAGTGCCGGGCGTGGTGGCTCACGCCTGTAATCCCAGCACTCGGGAGGCAGAGGCAGGAGGATTGCTGTGATGTAAGTTTGAGGCTCAGCTCAGGGCCAGCCTGAACCACAAAGCGAGACCCTGTCTCCAAAAACCTTTAAAAAAAAAAAAAAAGAGTATTAAACCTTGAGAGATAATAAAGGGACTTGCTTAAGAATGCACTTAGGAATGTAGCCAAGATCATAAATTAGATCTTCATAATTTCCAGCCCTGGTTTCTTTTTCCTTTTCCTCACCATCTCCACAGAAGAAAAGCAAAGCATATGACATTTAGATAAGGTAAGGAAAAACAAAAGCATCCTGCTATTGTACTTGATACTACCTGAGAGGGTATAGGTGGTATTTTCATAAGTCAATTAAAAAAAACTGGAAATGAGAAAGCACAATGATGAGAGAATTTAATTCGTTAAATATTTTCAGATTCATTCAGCTAAAGGCTGAGGATCTAATGTCCTTATGACTAGCCTTGCTGATTTTCAGAGGAAGATATTTTCATTGTTTACAGCTTGAAAAGATCAATAATTGAAGCTGCTTATTTAAATTTCAATACTACCAAGAATTCAGAGCTTCTCACGATGCCCAAATAATGGTAGCCTTAGAAAAGGGATGTGCTAACATAATTTTGCTAGATAGGAATTCTGAGCAGTTGGAAGTTTACTAGGTTTAATGAAAGATAGTTTAAAAAATTCTTGAGAAATTCTTAGAATTCTTTAAAAGTTTCTTGAAAAGGGAGAAAACATTTCAAGACGGAAAACAGATAGTGAGGCATGAGCAATTTGCAAGGAAAACATGGATACATAATTAAACATGATCTTAGGTAAGAAGAAAAGCAAATGACCATAAAAATACCCAGCCAAGTAGTTTAATGTCTAATGAAATCTTCCCAAAGATTTCATAAAACAAGAATAAGAGAGTGAAACCTATTTTTAGTAGCAAAAATTTAGGGTGATATGAAGATGTGAAATACATGAACAACTTAGGTGTGTGTGTGTGTGTGTGTGTGTGTGTAATAATGAGAGTAAAAGATAAAGGCATTAAGACTACAGCTAAGATATATAGTGTAATATGTTGACAATGGCAGAGACAAGATAGAACTACTCCACTCCTAT
The DNA here is from genome assembly GCA_004026965.1 of Petromus typicus. Classification (NCBI taxonomy): domain Eukaryota; kingdom Metazoa; phylum Chordata; class Mammalia; order Rodentia; family Petromuridae; genus Petromus; species Petromus typicus. The sequence continues at coordinate 21,474 of PVIR01010497.1, read as the reverse complement.
TTTGTTTCCTCATTTTTTATTAAGAAGACCAATTTTGATCCTGGAAAATGTGGAACACATAAAGAGAAATTGACATCCAAGAGGAAAAAAACAGCTGGGTTGATATTGACCTTTAATTGCCTCATTTCATGGAGAAGAAAAATTTGTATACATGACAGAAAATATTATTATGTAATTTCCTTGCAATCCTGGATGAAGTAAAAATATACCAGAAATTTTGGAAGAGGGAAAAAGTGAGTTATATTTTTTATAATTACTGGTGAATTTTCTAATTAATCTCAGATAAGTTTGTAGAATAATAAAGTGTATTTAAACAAGGAGTTTTTGTTGTTGTTGTTGAGACAGAGTCTTGCTATGTAGTCCAGGCTGGCCTTGAGTTTAGAGTGAGCCTCCTGCCTCATCCTTGACTGCTGGGATTATGTCTGTGTGCCACCATGCCCACAGGAATGTTGTATTTAGAGAGGCATATTTAGGAGGTAGGGTTTGGTGATTAAAACAAAGATTCTGAGCATCTCTGAGGCTCTGGGTTTGATTCCCAGTACTGCAAAAACAAAAACAAAGAGACAAAACAAATCAAATAACAAAAAGAAAATAAAATCCTTTAATTTCAAACTTATTTTTTTTCTTGTGGCCTCATTATTCCAAGATCTACAGAGGATGATTACTGAGAATTTTTTATGTGTCAGGAGTTGCTTCCACACAAAATTTATCAATTTATTTAATCTTCCCCAAACCTGTATGAAGTAGAGATCATATTTATTCCCATAATATAAATGAAGGAATAAGGAAACAAAGATATTTATCTATATCTTGGAAATGTTCTTTACCATAGTTTTCTCATAGCTTTAGACAAAGATGTTTACCTTACTCTTGGAAGTTTATGGAAATATGAAAGGAATATTTACTGATGGTGACTGTCTTAACATTTTAAAAACCAATGTCTTATAAGAAGATATGAAACTAAAACTAAACAGATATGTAAACATAGACATACTGACGTAATAAAATTAAGCAAGAGTGGGTTGAAGTATTATGATTAAAAACTGGTTTAGGCAACTTTAAGGATCATCAATTATAGAAATATTATATACATTATAGAAACTCATGCTATTAAAGATAACTGTGTCAAGACTTTGAGATATCTTGGCTGATAGGGATGTTGGGCCCAAATTAATGATTAACTTTCTTTTTAGTCTAAACTATGACACTTTATAGGATACATTAATATAATAATGTATAATAATTGGGAAATCCAAGTAAGGTCAAAGAAATATAAAAATTGCTCAAACTTTGTTTTAGAAATAATTGTCCACAATTTTCTGGGTTTCCGTAGTGTCATAGTTATCATGTTTGCCTTACATGATTTGCTGTATTTTTATACTCATTATTTATAACTCACATAAACCACAGCTATACATGTTTAGACAGATATGTACACAAAAAATACCCAAGGAGGCCCTTACTTGTGGTTTTGTGGTCTACCTTTTGCACTTTTGCATTGACGTGAGCATTTTCCTACAACTACACTTTGTAGACATAAAATATTAAATTTTATCCAAATATTACTTAATCATGCCCTTTCTTCCTATCTGTTAGATTGTTTTGAGTCTTTCTGGTGCTATAAGCATTTGTATGACAGACTTTCTCAACTGTATAGTTAGACCAGTTTTCTCTAATGGTTTCCTTAACATGCATTCATTCCTAGAGGTTAGCTATCCAGTAAAGGGGTAAGGATGTTTTAAATTTTTTTTTACAACTTACTGAAATACTCCTGTTAACAAAGTTGTTTTAACTTATATTACCACAAAAAAGAGTCCATTTGACTTCCACTAATCCTGAAAATTTAAAATAAAAAGGTACACTTTAGTGTTGTGAGTATGATAAAATACAGTATTTTACTCTTTCATTGTTAAGTGAGATTTCAGTTAAGTATAGTCAAATATCATTCACATTGTCTTTGGATAATTGTATTAATAATTAAAAAATTGTTTGTGGTGTCAATTCATTTTTCTGTGATCCTAGAAATAGTAACCTTTTGTATCTCATATTAGATGTAAATGCTTTATTTGCTTTTAAATTTTATTTGTGATGTTTTAGTAGAGAATGTTTTTCTATTATTCTGATGTCTTTTATACCTGAGAGCTTATAATTAGCTCTTCCTCCATATTTTCTTCCAGCTTTCTAAATATTAAAAGTATATAATTAAAAGAGCTGAAATGTATTTTCATTTATTATAGGTGTTAATCTGCTCTCATTTTTTTTTTTTTTTTTGAGACAGGGTGTTGATGGTAGTTCAGGATGGCTCTGAGCTCAGCCCCAAACTCACTTCATAACAATCCTCCTGCCTCTGCCTCCCAAGTGCTGGGATTACAGGTGTGAGCCACCATGCTGGGCACTGTGTTATGTGGTTCTGATTGCTGGTGGGCGTGAGTCTCCACACCCAGTATTACTGCATGTGGTTACTGGGCATTGAACCTGGGCCCTTGAGATCGCAAGACAGGCTTCGGAACCACTGAGCTAAATCCCTGGCCCTCCGCTCTCATTTTTAAGTACTTGAAAACCTAATCAATTCTTTATTTTTACTAAATACTTCTATAGAATTTAAACATTTACTCTTAATGGTAATTATATCTGTCTAGATAATTAGGGATTATAATATGATAATATTGATAATGTGATTTGTAGCTTCATGATATGATTTATTTGAAATTAGGATTATGTTTCACATGTTTAATAATATAGCTTTGAAATAAATAAAATAAAATAAAAATAAATCACCAGGATATCAATGTACCATGTCATTAGCCTTCTAAATTATTTTTAATAGTCACGTATTTTTCTGCCACACACATATACATGCAATATTTATTCAGAAAATCCTTATTTTTGGACATTGAGTTTGCTTCTGCCTTTTTACCCTAAGAGATGAACAATTTAGAAAGTGGGTCTCTTATTTTTCTTTAGAATCAGTTCTTCATAATGAAATTCTAAGTCAAAGGATAAGTTTTTTTTAGTTTTCTTATATCAATTGCCAAATTGTCCTGTTCTCAGCAATTTCATGCTTTTACATACAGTGAATGAGACTGTTTCCTTAGGGAGCATGATTAGAGTCATACTAAACTTAAAATAAATTGGAAATATTTGACAACCTTTCTCTACCCAGACTACCTAAGAACAGTGTGCCTCTCTATTATGCTACTTAGTAATGTTTTATTATGTAAAAGTTACACATTTCCTTGGTATATATAAAAAGTATGAATATTTCTTCTTATAAATCTGGCACATTGCCTTACTAGTACTATTTTTAGTTTTTAACTTTTTCTTCAAAGATCTAGAAACGGAAGTGACATCATGACTAGAGTCATAATGGCCGAGGGAGAGGAAACCAAAAGTGAAACAACAAAAACAAGCACAATAACCAAAAAACTGACAAACATATAAAAAACCACAAAAACCTCCAACAAAAACCCCCTCACCCCAGAAAGCCGTTCTCAAGTGAAATAGGGATGAATATGTCCAGGAAAGGCAGGAAGCACAGCTCCCAAACAAGGTTGAGAGAGAACAGGAATGTTGACCAAGAGATCTCTGTTTTCTCTGAGCTTTGTACGATTATTTCATGTGGCTTTTTGAACCACTTGATTTTATTCATATATTTTACATATACATTATGATCACATTCAACACTGAGAATAGCACTGGAAAATAGGTAAGGTAGAACTCTTGGAGACACTGGCACAGGGAAAGACTTTCTGAACAAAACTTCATCTGGCTTTGAAGTACCTCATTCTTAAGTGATCTTGGGAACTAAGACTTAATTCTTTTTTAAAAAAATTGATTTTATTGGTACATTTTATATATACAGTATGATTACAGTCAACACTGAGGGTCTGTAGTAGTATTAAGACTTACTTCTTAAGGTTACATGCAGTACAGTTGTCATTACTACATATGGGTGAATTGAAAAGAACAAATTTTCTAAACCTCATTTCATTTTTTCTTTCATAACTTTACAATAAATTCTAATAGATCTCTAAGTGAAATCCAGTTTGTGTTCTACTTTTTTAAAATTCCTTTGTCTATCTCTTATTGTTTAGTGTAATGAATAGGGACTAAAAGGAATGCTAAATAGCAAACACAAAGTTATGACTTACTGAGGAAGGATGGTAAGTTTGGGCTGGTCTTTAGTGAAAAAGAAAATCTATTAGCAGGCCAGACAATGACTAGCTTTCCCTCTCCCAGCTTAATTGCACTTGTCTACTCGTTCACTCACCCATCTGCTTGGTCTTTTTGGTGCCTCAGGTCATGCTAAGCTCACTGTGGGACAAACTCTGAAACATGCAAAGATGCCTTGGCCTTACGAAGTCCTGACCAGAAGTAAGAAACTGAAATGGAAATAGGGTGGGGAGAAGGTAACAAAAGCTTAGAATATTTAATGTCTGGAAAATAGCTTTGATTCTATCCCAACCGTCTTGAGACAACAGCAGATGCTTCTGAAGGGCCTCACATTCTGTTCACGGCCTCTTGCTCCAGGCAGATTGATGATGGCAGGAGATTATTGGTACATTTTAGGAATACATTGTGATTACATTCATCATTGGGAATTTGTACCTGTATGAGATATATCTTAATTCTTATTTTTTTCCACATTCCTCTGCCTTCCCCTCTACCACCTAACCCTGCTATAGACATAAGCTTTGTTTTTGTTTTTTCCTTTTACCAAAATCTTTTGCTTTCCCTTCTTTGCCTTCCCCTGAATGGCAGTTCTTCTTTCCCCTTGAACATTTTCTTCCTATTTCACAGTCCCTAGTATACATTTTAAACCTCATTTATACTTTCAATTTCTCACACTAGAGAAATGATATGGTATTTTACACATTTGTCTTATTTATTTGAGTTACAGTTATGGACTCAAGGTGTATCCATTTAGCTATAGATGTCTATAATTTATCATTCTTTGTCGTGGAGTAATACTCTATTTTCTAAAAAATACCCTACATCTTCTTTATCCAATCTCCAGCTGATGGACATTTGGGCTATTTTCAAGATTTAGCTATCACAAACTGAGCTGCTACAAGCATGGGTGTACGTATGTCACTGTGATGTGATGCATTTAGTTGTTTCATATAAATGCCTAGCAGGGAAATAGTAGAGTCAAATGGAACATTTAATCTTAGATTTCTGAGGAATCTCCACAGTGGTCACACCAGTCTCCATTCCTACCAATAGTACAGAGGGTTCCTTTCTTCTCAGATCCCTGCCAGCTTTGTTATTGGTTAATTTCTTGATAGCAGCTATTCTGGCTTGATGAGATAGAATCTCAGTGTTGTTTTCATCTGCATCTCTTGAATGACCAATGATACTTCTCACTGGGACCCTGCATAAGCTTGAGGCCTGGCAACTGCATCCCAGTTTGTTGCATGGTGAGTAGACTTAGCAGTTTGGCTGGAACATATGCAGAGGTCCATCGACTCCAACCTTCACATATCAGTCAGTCCAGAGTTCTCTGACTTAGGTTTGTGGTTAAACAAAGCTGAGCTCCCAGGGATCTTCTTTTTGCTCATCTTCAAACTATGGCTAAGAGTGAAGAACGCAAATCTGATGCAATTCCAGAAGTGGGTGGGGGCATCAAGTCAGAAAAGTAGATTCAGCTTGTACCATTAATGGACTCTTTAGCTTTCCCTCGCCTCGGGTTTTCTATCTATGAAACGGAGACGGTAACGCCAATTTTTGAAAACAGTCACAGGACTATTTGGACAAATGAGGTAATGATGTAAAAGTTTTTATTTTTGAGAAGTTTAAATGCTGTGTAAGAATGGAACTATAGAAGATCTAGAATAGCAGATACAATTTTTTTGAGTAACAAGGGCAAGGCAGAGGGTTTCACAATCCCAGACTTTAAATTATACTACAAAACTATGATAAAAGCAGGGTAGTATTGGCAAAAACAAACAATTGAAAAACCAAATAAAACAAGGAAACAGCATATATGTTCACGAACAGATGAATGAGACTTATGGATCAGTGGAACAGATTAGAAGAAACAGAAATATCTTCAGGTACACTCAGCTACATTATCTTTGAAGAAAATGCCAAATTCCTTTGCTGGAAGAAAGATAGATTTTTAAAAAATTATGCTGGGAAAATTGGCTATCCACATATTGAATCTTGAACCTAGACCCATATCTTTCACCATACACTAAACTAAAATAAAGATGGATCAAAGATCTAAATATTAGAATAGAAACAATCTATTGGAAGACAAAATCATAAATCTCTGGAAGATATAAGTATAGTCAAAGACTCTGAATAAAATCTCAGTTGCACAAGAAATAATATCAGGAATCAACCAGTGAGATCACGTCAAATTAAAAAGCTTTTGCACAGCAGGAGTAGAATGGGAAAATTTTTTGTCAGCTACTCTAAGACAGAGGACTAATATCTTCAATATATAAAGAACTAATAAATATCAGATCATCCTAATTTAAAAATCCAATTAAAATAAGGATCTAAAATGAATAGGCAGTTTTCAGATGAAGAAATACAAATGGCCAATAAATACATGCAAAGGTGTTCAACATCAAGGTCCATTCAAGAAATACAAATCCAAACAACACTGATTTCATCCCATGCCAGAAAGAATGGCTACCATCAAGAAATCAAGCAATAACAAACAGTGGTGAGGTTGTGAGGAGAAAGGAACTCTTCTCCATTGTTGGTGGGACTGTAAACTGATACAACCATATGGAAATCAGTATAGTGATGTCTCAAAAACTAAAAACAGAAATTCCATTTGATTTAGCTATTGACCTCGATAGCTTCTCAAAAGAGTTAAAGATATTATACAACAGTGATACATGCATATCCATGTTTACAGAAGGATGACTCATAATAGTTAAAGTTTGGAACAGCATATATGTCCATGAACAGATGAATGTGTAAAGAAATATATAAATATATATTTATATATAATGGAGTACTACTTTGTCATGAAGAAGGATGAATGTGAGGCATTTGTAAGAAAATGTATGCACCTTCAGACCATAATGTTAAATGAAATGACTCAGATGAGTAAGGTTAAATATCACATGGTTTGTCTTGTATGAAAAACTTAATATATATAGTTATCTATATATAAAAAGATCTATACTTCATAAAAGACCAATAATGAGAAAAAAAGAGAGAAAAAAGATACTGCATAATAACTCAAAACTAACAATGTATTTAAAAATGTACCTTAACTTATTAGAATTGCCTTACATATCTTATATGGTCTATGTTCTATTCATTTGGTTTTCAATCTATATACTTGAGGATTATCTTGATAAGTTCTTATAAGTAAATGACTTTGACGCTGGGCAAAAAAGGGAGCAAAGAGAAAGGAAAATAAATTTCCCCACAGTGAAGGGAATCATCATGTTTTGCAAACATGTACTAATGCAAGTTAAAAAATGCCATGCAAAAATAGATGTTAAAATTTTTGGTAACCTCAGAATTTGTTTTGCATAGGAGATGTTCTTTATGTTCTAGATTTGTCAGTATTCCTTGACTGGGATTCTATGTGATAGCGACTAATGATGCTACATCATCCACCATATATTAATCACTGAAAACTTGGTGTTTGGGACAGAAATCAGTCTTGACTTCTGTTCAGTTCAGAGGATTCCTTGGTTCCATGACTTAGATGGCTTGACTTCAATCCTCTCAGTGTCTAGAATTTTATAAAAAGCTGCACAAATCTTGTTGTCATACCTCTTTGAAGATATGTTAGGAAAGTCTATATCTCCTCTGGTTCTGGATGAAGGAAGTTCTTTTTTTTTAAAAATTGATGTTATTGGTACATTTTATATATGCATTATGATTGCAATCAACATTGAGAATTTGTACTAGTCCAAGTAAAGAAGGAAACAAAACATATTAAGAGGGAACTTCTTAAGGCAGTTAAGTTTCAGTTTTTTTATAAAATGACAATTTAAATGAATTAAAATATTCTCATTTAAAGAGAGCCTAGGTAGTTTGAGACTGGAGATGAAGAAGTACAAGTCCAGTGTTAGCATTTGACAGACTGATGTGTGAGTCTGTTAGATTCTAGTTTGTCTCACTCGGTTTTCTAAAGAAGCAGAGTTGTCTTTTGATTGTTAATATTTCAGAAAGTTCATGGAGATCCTTGTCAGTAAAGGATCTAGCAAATTAGCATTATCGCTCTGGAGCACACTGGAAAACCTTTTCCCTGTTATCCAAAAGCAGTTTCCTTAATGAGGTAAAATTATGACACTTCATCACATGCTATTCTGTATGGGTGGCCTATTGTGTTTGGCAAAAAAATGTGGCATAGCACATTTGTTTGAAGAAATTTTTCCCTCTCCAGAAGAAATATGCAATCTTGGTACAAAACAGTGGAAAACTAAGCAGAAGCTCTATTGTTTGAAATTTCTGGCACCGAATTTCTTAATTTGGGAGGTTGCTACATTTTCGTCTGAAAGTTTATGGATACTCAAGATAAAGTGGAAGCTACATTTGCGGCTTTGTCTTAATTGTGAGGTAGATGGGTAACAAATAGTGTGTTCTGTATTCTTTTAACCACTAGTATTTAGAACTTCAAGTTACATAATAGTCCAAATGAAAGTATAAAATAAATCTTTGGTCAATATCTAAGCTAGCTTGCTCTTTACCCTTTTGTTTGTACACACAGAATGAGGCAGTAGAAATACACAGGATCAGTCTAGACAATAGACTTCTTGGATGTCATGTTCCCAAGAGCCCATCCCTTAGTTTAGTGCTCAAAATGGTGTCATTGTTTTGAAAATTTGAATACAGGTACTTTTTGAACAAGGGTCCCAGAGATTTCATAGCAGTCCTGCCCTTGGGTAATTAGCACTTTTATTAACGGTTAGAGGATCTCAAATATTGATTAAAAAGAGAATGATATAAAGTGGAATTGTCAGGGTTAGGGAATACCAGATAAAGAAACAACTAGAAATTTCTGCCTCCTTAATTCCTGTATTGCTAAGTCAGGAAAATATTCTTTGGAAAAGAAATAGAGAGTGTATCTGGGGATATGTGAGAGGTTTATTTGGGTTTTTTTCATCATGAGCAGCTTCGGGTGGCAAATCTGGCTCTGTTGCTCCAATTCCAGTCAGAGCTTTGCGTGGCTCCTTTCCACATGGGTGGATGGCCCTCAGCAGGGGTTCTGCTTGGGATTTTTGCGATTGCCCAGATTCTGACAGGACCCTCCTACTTCATGGCTATGTGCTGATGTCACCTTCCCTGTGAGCTGACCATGACTGACCATGTTGTTTAAAGTTGCAGCCTACTCTCTTATTTTCCCTCCTGACATTCCTGATTCTCCATTTTGCTTATTTTCATTTAAATATGTAAGTGCTGACACACAGTAGTTGTCTGTTGCATAAAGGCATGAGGAAATGAACTGATAAAACACCTTTCCAATGGTTAAAGCTAGGCCTCAATGAGAACAAAAATGGCGGTTATCTCGTTCCCTCTCTATTCTATTATTTCCTGTTTCTTTTGCACTCATCTGAGCCCTCCCTTCAAACAGTACAGTTTTTGCAAGTCTATAATCTCCAGATGGTTTTGAGATCCAGGAGGTTTCTAGCTTGAGCGTCTTCTTTAGGAACAGCATTTCCCAGCGTCCCCATAGATTGGAGCTAAGATGCTGTTCCTGGTGGGGGAGGCTGTCAGAAGTGCATGGAATGTGACTCCTCCTCAGGAGAGCTCTCTGTGGCTCAGGGGCTTGTTTCCATGTTCTTCACTGTGGGCTTTGTTTCCTTCCAGAGAGGAACCGTGTGGGGACAGCTGTCAGTGAGACATTCAGCTTGTCCCTCATCCTACTCTCCTCAAAGGCGCGGGGGACTTTTCATCATTTGAAATTATTTTGACAGTTCTCCCTTTGTACAGAAATCAGCTATTTGTTAAAATACATACTAACCTGAACATAATCTTAGCAGACTATTAATATATGAAACAATATTTAATGTTTGAAGTAGCCCTGGTTTTGAATTATATTTGAAAGCTGAAGTCTTTGGCTGAAAGGTACTTTGGGCATTAATTTGGTCAAGTATGAGTTGTATATGACTAAAATAATGGAGGAAGAATATGAAAGTGAGTAATTAAGTACAGTCTGTATTTGGTGCCTGCAACCTGAAGTGCCTTCTTTAAATAATTATTTCTGTGTACTTACATAATTTTGCCTTCATTATCTTTAAATTATTGAGGACTCTGACTAATCTAAAATTCAATTTACTGTTGTAAGATATGAATGGCGTCATCACAGTTTTCAGTTTGAAAGCCTAACTACCATGTCCAGCACTTACTCTGCTTAAAGACATACTGTTTAGAGGGAGACTATCACTTGGTTTTATACAATTATAGGAAGAGGTATTTATTTTCTCAATTTGTTGCAGTCTCGATGGTGACTTTTTAGACATTTGAAACCAGGTGGAATAAATATAACAGCAAAGATTATTTTACTGCCTAGCCAGGAAGGTGGAACACACTTCAATAAAAAATTCACACATATCTTATAATATGCAAGTTTTTTTTTTTCCAAAATGAAGCCTGAGAGTTTCTGTGGGGCAGTTGCCTCCTGATTGTCTCTGACTATATGAAAACTATCTCCATACAGAACAACAGTGGAAGAGAGAATTTTGTCTTTGAACATCAGCCTCAGTCAGAGAGCCTGAAGGTTGTAAGCACATCCAAAAGGGATGTAATCCTTGAAAGCTCCCTGAAGGCTATGCCTTTTACTTTCCCAGGGAGAAAGGGAATAGCTGAGCTGGCTTCCTGGGTAAGGCCAGGGTGTGGCAAGCTGGCATTTCCCAGAGTGTCTGGCGGGAGAAGAGGGGATGTGTTGTTTCTATGGACACCAGGGCCCCATTTTTCCTTTAGGTGGTGACAAATGTGACTAGATTTAGCCTGATGAGGTGTAGACTATGGGAAATTTGTTCCCTTCAACTTCTTCCAATTTTCCCCCCATAACTTTTATACGAGTATTATTACTTCTCAGCTGGAAGTGCTTTGTGACTTGACCTCAGAGATTTGTTTGATTCTTCATGATAGGATATGTTTAGGTTAATAGAATAATTAAAAAAATAGTTTAATTAAAAAAATAATCGAAAAGGCATGTTTCAAGAACATTTCTACCCATGTGACTGCTCGTAAGGTGTGACCTTAGTCTGTTTTTGCATTTGGAGCCTCAGTGGAAATTCCTGGTGCTCCTGAGTAACTGAGCTGAACACACGTATCTGTGAACTCTGAGGCTTCAGCGGGAGTTTCAGGCCTCCCTGAAGGTCCTGAGGTCTTGAAGTAGGGTGAGCCCAATTCAGAAAGAGGAAAAGGCAGATTTGCATATTCATTAAAAACACGATTTCATTTAGTTAGCTGGGACACAGGAGCGGTTAGAAGCGGAGCCTATGACCACGTAACTCCCACGGGCTCATAAAGTAACCTTTAGACAACAGCTGTAATGTACAAGGCCCGTGCCAAGAACAACAGAGCACAGTGGAGTTCCTGTCCCTTCAAAGCAGGACAACTGAACCGGTGGCAGGTTGAACAAAACAAACAGCATTCCCAGGCCAAGGGTTTCTGAAGAAGGGAAAATATAACAACTGGAAGTTAGACATTTAAAAAAGTATTGCCTTATGGAAAAGAGACAACTTCTCAGTGGACTCCTGGTTCTTTAGCTCTGGGGAAGAAAACATTTTCACTGACTGAGTCCTTGCTGGGTTGAGCTGAGATACTGGGTCCATTTACTAAACATCCTAGATTATGACTACTAATATTAGTTAAGACTATTAGAATTTCAGGAGCAAAGAGAGATATACTCCTCCCGACCCAGATGCAGCAACAGTTTTGAAAAAGTACTTCTTTCTCTCTGATGGCTAACCTCACTAGCAGAAAATGTGAAAAATTAGGGTGTTGATTTCCAAAGATTATTTCCTTAAAAATTATATCAAAAGTGCAGTGAATGATAAACAACTGTGTCACAGATTTCCAAGTTCCTGTCAGTACAACCTTTCAGAAAAAAAAAAAAAAAAAAGTAGCTGGGTCACTTAAGAAAAGCAATTCGTTTCTTGCTTTGGTTCCCAGAACAAACATAAAAAATCCATTATTTTCCTAACCAGCATTAATGAAATATTTTCCAAATCCATCACAGGAACTGCATTCCTCTAGGAGGATCTAGCTCACTTTATAACCAATCTTTGAGAATTAATCTGATATGCTTTTACCTACTTCTCTCCTGTGTAACACTTTGCTTAAGAGTATAAATATTCATTTTAATTCTGTTAGGCTTTCTGAGACATACTATGACAGTAAAGACAAAAAATTGTAGGTTATTTTATTTCCCTCTTCTTTTGAAATAATTTGAACTTTTTGCTGCATCTATTGCTTTAAAGTTTCTAAAGCCAGGGATCTGCATTTTGACCTAAGGTCTGTCAGATCAAATTTGCATTTTTAAGGCGCACAGAAGGTGAATGACAGTGAACCAATCTGCTTTAAAAGCCTTGATTGCTGTTTAAGACGTAGGTACTGTCTGAAAATCGGGAGCTTTTGCCCCTGAATTCCTACAGAGGGTCACAAGGGTTAAAAGAAGCAGAGACACGTCCGCAAAGGCTGACAGTTCTGTTTTTCCACTTCCAGGGGCTCCTGACAGGGGCAGCTAGCGACCGACCGTGCCGTTCCTCCAAGCAACCACCTTAATGAGTTAGAACTGGACGCAGACTTACTGTGATGGCTTGGAGTCTCCCCTTCACCAGCTCAGCTTCTTCCATTCTAGAAGTCAAGGGCAGGCAGACGCTGAAGGAAGTCCAAAGCCACCATAAATCCACGAGCCTCCTTGGGGAGAGCAGCAGGGGTGACAGAGGAGAAGGGAGCAATCCACTCTTTGCACCGCGGAGAAAGGGAGAAGTTCCTGACTTGTCAGGAGTGTCTCTCGGCAGATGCACGGATCAGGCCAGACAGACACATGTAATGAGGGTGTGCTGGGGAGGCAGACGCTGAGGCTGCTGGCACGAGTTGACTGACAAGTTTGAACGGCAGCGGCACAAGCCCTTTTCCTTCAGGAGCTGCCAGCTCTTTGTTGTAATGTGCACAGTTAGCAAGGCTCATTTTCTTATTAACCGTTCCTCACCCAATCCATTATTTTCCAGGAGTGGCACAGGAAGCCCCACGCTGAGTGCTCCGTCAGCCTCTGCTCCAGCAGCAAGCGGCCCCTGTCCTCTGTCCTCTGTCCCCCTCCCCCCGTGGGTCTGGGTGAGTCTCTATCAAGTTAGTTTCCCTGCATTCTCCCTCGGAGCTAAAGGAGAGAAGCTAATCCTGCCCGGGTAAAAGAGCCACGTCTCTTGTTTGCCTTTCTCCTTCTGTTTGGCTTTATAATAATAATTGAAACTTTCACGTATTGATGTTTGTAGCAGGTTGGTGCCTCCTTCCCACCTTCCCACTTGCACCAGTTTGTTGCAAACGTGGGACTCATAGGTCACGGAGGACACAAAGGTGTTAACGTGACAATATGAAGAAGCTGGCCTACCCCAAGTGCTCCGCGTGGTTTAAACTGCAAGCGCCGCCCCATGTCGGTGCTCAGCTTGGACTTGCAGTTCTTCCTTGGACCTGGTTCAGAAATGACACTGTTGGCTTTCAGGATGGTGCCCATTTTGACCTCATGAGTTACGCAAGAGAAAGGAGTGAGCCCTTGAATGCGTGATGAAACATTCTGTAGACGCCAGCGGCTTGAGCTATAAATGTTCTCTTGCCCTTTGGAAAAAGGCAGTGAAGCCCCATGAAACGCGGTTCAAAGTAGACGCAAAACTTTGCCACTGACCGTGTCTATTTTCTTTCCCCAAGTGGTTCTCTAATAAAATATTGATATAGTGACCCTAATTATTATCTGCTTCATTATTAGGCGTTTGGGTGCCTATCAGCATATGACCGAAGAGGTTAAAAGGACAAACCAAATATTGAACATGTGGTTGAATTTCCTGTGCGTTTTGACATTACTAATAATGATAGCTAATATTTATTGACCGTTTTCTGTAAGCACATGTGTCTCATCCTATTTATCTTAAAAGGTGTAGAGCAATAGGTGTTATCTTTATTTTAAAACTCCAGCAACAGACCCAGGGAGTAATTTGCCATATAGCTAGTAAGTAGTAAGGCTAGGATTGGGGCTTCAGCTGATTTTGTGACAGCATTTAGAAGGCTTGCTCAAGGACCCCAAGCAAGGTCAGGCACAGGCTGAAGGTTAGATCAGTCTTCACAAGAAAGAGCTGGATTCCATCATCCTCTTCCATCTACACACTTTAGATTGGACCCAAACCTCTTGGGCAGAATCCCGTGAAGTTCTGTTCTAGAGAAATTTAAGAGCTCTTGTGAAGATCTCCCCATTTTGTCACTTGGAACACCCCAAACATGGAATCCACATGTAGGGTCAGTCACTTTAAGATGAAACTCACTGGCTTCAAGAATCTGAATCATGGGTCAGCGATTTAGCTCAGTGGTTCCAGTGCCTGCCTTGGAAGTACAAGGACCAGGGTTCAATCCCTGGTAACCACATACCGCAATGCCTGGAGTGATGGCTCACGCTTGTAATCCCAGCCCTCAGAAGGCAGAGGCAGGAGGATTGCTGTGAGTTCAAGGCTTGCCTAGGTTACATAGTGAGATCAAGGCTAGCCTGAACTACAAAAGCGAGACCCTGTCTCAAAAAAAAAAAAAAAAGAATCTGAATCATGTTTGAGAGTGGTCGGTTTATGTATATTATATCCTCAGAAGAGACATTTAGGGTAACGAGAATAAGAGAATCAACTAGACCCTGGGGCAAGTGTGATTACTAGTGGATAATCAAGCTAAAAAAAGCAAACTCTTGGCCGAGGATTTAGCTCAGCCTGCCTCGTAAGCCGAGGGTCCTGAGTTTGATCCCTAAACATCTAAAAAAACCTTTAAAAACTCTTGTTTATGTGAAGATCCTGGCCAAAGTTAAAGACAAGAAAGCATCTGTGACAAATATATTAGTCAGAACTGTAAATTTGCTGCCCAGAACAGATGGGCAGTCATTCAGCTATTAACTGGATCTTTTCCTAAAATTAATGTTTCTCTCCAGTCTCATTTTTGCTATTATAGGAAAACTCAAGAATTTTCTATTGTGTGTGTGTGTGTGTATGTATGAGGGGACTAGATAAAATAAGAGAACCAAGGAATTTAGGTAGGTACAGAATTGTGACAATCGACTGATTTCACTATGTGTTTATTAATTTGTCTAGTTGGTAGGACTAATAGCTGCTAGTATTTAAAGCATTTGTTACTCATTCATCTTGTATATATTTATTGAACACTTGTCAAGCACAGTGCTATGTATTTGGGCTGCATAAATTAACAAAATTCCCACTCTGTTGTAATTTGTATTCTGGTAGGCACTAAAAGACAAATTAATAAATGAGCAGAATATGGTAGATGAACAGGATATTATGTTTTCCTGAGTAGTCCAAGAAAAAAAAAAAAACGCTGTGGGTAGCCTTCTAAATGTTAAATTAAATGTACAAAATTTTATTACGATATATATAAATAAAAAACTAGGGTGCTAGAGGCTAGACATAAAGGGCTGGACCTAGCAGTTTAGGAGACTCAAGTGAAAGCCAGAGGGAGGGAAGTTCACTTGAAACAGCCTAATCCACAGTGCAGTCTAAGGGACATTGGCAATGCCATCAGAGAGTCTTAGTCCAAAGTCAGCTGCCAGGGTGGTCCTGTGTCTCCCAAGAATGAGCCCACTGTACCATTCCTGCCATGCCGAGTCACTTGCTGGGAGTGTCCCTGGGAAATATGGCTGAGAATTAAACACAGGGATTTAACATGGAGTACAACATGTGGGACCTTTGATTAACCATGCTTCTGAGGATGGAAGTCTGAGTGGCAAATTCTCATTACAGCCACAGTGCTCATTCTATAGAAAAAAGAACAAGGGAGGAAATAAAAGTTTATATTTAGAATTGGACCATGAAAATAGCTTCAGTGAGAAAAAAGAATGGGGTTAAGGCCTAAGGGGTGTGTATAGAGGTTAGCCATCAGGATAAAAGATGTGGTTGGAAGTGAAACAGGTTCCAATCCACGCAGAATCTTGTGGATCACTGTGAGGAGTTTGTCTTTTACTCTCTGTGGGCTGAGAAGCTACTGAGATGTTTTAAATAGGGGATTGTCTGGCGCGAGTGGGAGTGTGAAGAGTAGGTAGAATGCTGTTGTAGTAATCCTGGTAAGAGGTGACGGCATGCTCCAAAGAGGTAGCAATGAAGGTGGTGGGAATTGTTTGAAGCATGGATATATTTTAATCTTCTTGGTAGAGCCAATAGGATTTCCTGACTTTAGATTTAAGATCTGAAAGAAAGAGAAGATTCCAGATAACCTCATGACCTGGGCAAGTTAAGGTAAGGAAGGTGGTGAAATAGTATTTTTGTTGGTTGTTGTTATATGGTTAGGAGAGAGACCAAGCATTTTCAACAGGTCATTTATTCACATGGGTTAGACAATTACATATAGAGTTTAGAGTTTAGGAGTGAAATCTCAGATTGATAAAATTTATTGTATGTCTACAAGTAAGCCGGATCACAAAATATCTAGAACTATATTTCACAAAGTGATAGTTTAGTGGACTAGTGAATATTAAAAGTATACAATCATGACCAAATTCAGCCTTTTGTAAGACAGAGATACAGGTAAGTTCTATCTGCTTTCAAGTATCTTATTTAGCTAGTTTTACTAAATATTTTGCTGCCTGCTGACTGGTATAAAAGAGGATGGAAAGAATTAAAAGGTATAATAAATTACTTAAGTTTATACTAAGAGTTACAGTTAGAAGAGATTCGTAGTGCCCTTCCTTACAATGAATTTGGTGTCTGGATGGGGAGATGAAATAAATACATGAAGTATTGTAAAGGACATGTAAAGGACAAAAAATGATTAGGTTTATCGTGGGGAGTTGGTACATGTATATAACACATTTTAATCTTTTTACCTCCTCTTTCCCTCCATGTAAAAACATATTAACAAAAATACTGTCAAAAATTTAGCCAGTTACCATTATACTCCAGTAAAACAAAGGGTTCACCCTTGCAGTGGTTGAGACAACGTAGTGAAGTCTAGTGCAGTGGTGGCTGATCCATGGCACATGTGCCTTGGTGGGCCAGCAGAGCCCTCTTTGTCTGAATGTGAGACAAGTCACCCCAGACCTTGACAGCAGGCAGCTAAAGTATTTTCCAAATCTGAAAACATAAAAACATGCATTTAGATAATTCTACAATACAGACAATTTTCTAAGCCATCAGGAAACCTATATGTAATTTTCTACTATTACAAGCAGCTGTAAAAGAGAATTTTATTAATGAATTTTTATAGTTCCTTAAGTTGGAGACAGCCCTGTGTTTTCTTGCTTCTCCAGACAAATTTGAAGAATTTGATTTCTTCCTGCTTATCCTGATTAGATTATAGAAATCTGGAAATAGAGTTATTAGAATTTCAAAAAATTTCTATCTGGGAAAAATAAGTTCTATGACCTGGGAGAAACACTTGAAAAGATAGAGCAGAGTACAAAGGAATGGCGAAAGATGGTACAGTTGGTAGTTCTGAAAATGAAATCCTCGAAGTGTGGATTTCTCTGCCACAGAACTGTACATCAGTGACAGTACTTGGAGTTGCTTTTCTTACCTAGTTTGGATCATCTCATCCTTGTGAGCAGCTCTTTTCACTTGGCATTATGCCAAAGCTGATAGAAGGAACAAGTGAACAGACAACCCGTGTGCTGCATGAGTCGCTGTCAAACTATGGAAGTATGAACCAAGGCTTGACAAGTTATTAGCGTGCGCACAACAGCAAAGATCACATTAACCGTGCAACAGCAGGCAAAGTGCAAATGTTTACCTTTCAGTAAGAAGCTGTTTGGGTCACTGAAAACTCTACTCTGTAAATGTGTTTTTCTTTCAAAATGAAACATATTAACGTATGAGCTGTTTTTCCTAATGAAAAACCTCAGTATTCAGGTTGAATTGCAGCGTGGGCCCTTTATGATAAATAAGTGTAGTTTGAGCACTTGGGCTCTGAAAGTCTCGCCATCACAGACACTAAGTGCAAAACAAATAAAAAAAGATAAGAGATTAATGTGAGTTGCAGGAAAGCTACTGCTTAAGTAAGGAAGATCTTAAAAGCACCAGAGACATTTTTCAGCATTAGGGGGAGGAAAATATAATATGTTAGAGATCAGAAAGAAGGTAGTCCTGCCTGAAGCAGAGGGACAATTGGATAGAAAGATAAGTGAGTGAGGGCACTGAGAGAGAAAGGAGAGGATTTATATTTCAGGTGAACAGAGCTGTCAAATTTTCTTAGAACAGAAATGAAGAGAAAAAGATTAGGTGGGGAGAACTGTTAGGAAGGCAGGAAATATGAAGTGTGGTGCTTAGGAAAATAATATTAAAAAATTAGGGGCCAGGGATGTAGCCCAGTGGCACCATGCTTGCCTGGCAAATGTAAAGTCCTCAGTTGAATTTTCAGTACTGAAAAAAAAAGTATAAAACAGGGCTGGGGGTGTAGCTCAGTGATACTGCCCTTGACCTTCATGCCCAATGTCCTGAGTTTGATACCTGGTACTAAAGATAAAAATTACTGATGTTTCATGAAATGATAGACCGCAGAATTCTTCCTAACCTTCGGAAGATCAGAACACAGAGGCCCAGGGAGTGTGGGTGTGGCCTGAGTGTCTCTTCTATTCATGCTGGAAGTTAACCAGTGTTGTAGCTATACTAAGAGATAAGAGCTTTATGAGGGGGTTACATAAAAGATGCCACCCTCATTAATGGATTAAGATGTTTTATGAGAATGAGTCAGCTACAGAAGGGAGAGTCTGAGCCCCTTTCCCTGTCTCTCCTGTGCTTTCTACCAAGTGATGCTGTCACATTATTACCATTGTCTGCTATGGTGACTTGCTTGGGACCCCTCAGTCTCCAGAACTGTGAGATTCCAAAACTTCTGTTGTTTTTCATTTACTCCTTGTGTGATGTCCTATTACAACCACAGAAAATGGACCAACACATGGGTGAATAAGGGAAAAGTAAGAGAAGTAGGAGTACTTAGAGTGACGGCAACTGAAGTGATAAATGGGGGATATCCAAAAGGACTTCAGTAAAGGCATTCAGTTGGCGTTCACTGGATGAGACCTGCATAAATTCTAATGTAGATATGAGGTGCTATGGAAGAATATGGTGAATGTATGAAGTAAAAAATTATTAGAATTTCTCTTAGTGCCATTAGATGCCAGGATGACTGAATTTATTTATGTCTCTAGCTTAGACTTCTGTTACCTCTGCCTTGAACTCACTTTCCCTAGATGTCTGTAGGACTCGTCCCTCACCTTTGTCAGATCTTTGGCCTATGCTTTACTTTTTTTAAAGGAAATATTTATTTTGGGGAGCAGCTGACAGTTGTATGGTGCCAGATCTGGTGAACAGAGTGGAAAGAGGACATACTGTAATTATTTTACAAGTCTGCCTTGTAAAAGGCAGGTGCCATTGGCAGCAGCATTCATCATATTCCTGGTCATTCCTAGCAAAGACACTCAAAGAAGAGAAATTTCAGGACTGCTTGTGCAATTAGTGCCTTCCAAAGAAGGGGAAGTGTTTTGAGGTGTGTTAATGGAAATGTGTCTTTTACTGTAATCCATTTTAACTTTTAAATATTCTTGGTATATTTTGATTATTCCTTCTACAAGGTAGCAAGTTGGATTAGTAGCTTGTTGAGAACCACAGAGCATAAAATCAAGTGAACAGAGGAGGGAAGAAAATTCAAGGAAGCCAAAGGCAAGAAATAAATATTCCTCGGATGGATATGTGAACATTGCTAGAGCCTTTTTGAAACCAGAACCCTTGTTGAGATCTTGGGTGCTCACTCTTCAGATCCTTCCCTCAGAGTAGTGCTCATGCTGACTTGAGAATGGGGAGGTTTCTTCCTACACTCTCTCAGATAGTCTCCTTCAGCCAGGTGTGGTCACCTGCAACCTTAGCAACACCTGTAATCTTAGCATCCAGGAGGCCAGAGCAGGAGGATCAGTGAGAGAGTTTAAGGCTAGCCTGGGCTACATAGTGAGTTCAAGGCCCATCTGAACTACATAATGAGACCTCGTCTCAAAAAAAAATTTCATTTGGAACATTCAGAATTCTGATCCTGAATTGATGTGTGCCAACCAGTCCTAATAAATTAGTTAAGTAATTAATTTCCTATACTGGAGATTACATCCAGGTGCTTCATAGTCATCTATGTTCTTACCCTTTTTAAAGATCTTCATTCTGAGTCAAAGTCTCAGTAAGTTGCTAAATTGTCCAGGCGGACAACTCTGAGATCCTCCTGCTTCAGTCTCCCACAGGGCTGAGATTACAGGCATGAGCTGTGACTCTTGGCTTCCCTTTCTCCATCCTGACTCATTTCTATCTCATGGGGCAATGAGAGTTTTTCCTTGCTTTTCTCTCTCTAATAGATTCCTGGGTGGGATTTAATTGCTAGAGGTCAGTAACAAAGAGATGTGTGACTGACACTACTTTGCTTTCATTCTAGGATGCTCTAATTGGTCAGAACTAGAGTATCACCCACATCTTAGTATTGTGAGCTCTTTTGGTGTAGAAGGCCAGTGGAGTTCAAGTTGGTCTTTAGGGCAGGTATGTATCTCATTGGACCCTCCCCAGCACTGGCAGAGTCAGAGTCAGAGTCACTGCCCACTTCTTTTTTTCTCTTGGTCTCTAGGACCCCTCAGTCACTGTTCTTCTGTCTCACACATCTCTCTCTGCTAGGCTTCTTTGCTCAATTCCTTTTCTTTTTATCAATATTATAAAAGCCTTATGCATCGAAGGTCAGTTATTGGTGATTTTTCTTTCTATTCATCTCCACTCGATCCTCAATAATATTATAGAATTTCTCTTAGTGCCATTAGATGCCAGGATGACTGAATTTATTTATGTCTCTAGCTTAGACTTCTGTTATCTCTGCCTTGAACTCACTTTCCCTAGATGTCTGTAGGACTCGTCCCTCACCTTTGTCAGATCTTTGCCCAGATGCCCCCTTCTTTTTTTAAAATCTTTATTGGTACATTATATATATGCACCATGATTGCACTCCATAATGGGGATTTGTACCAGTATAAGACACAACTTAATTCTCATTTTTCCCTATAGCCCTACCCACCCTACCACCCCCTATATACATAAAATTTGCTTCCTTTCTTTTTTGTTATAATATTATTTTTCCTCCTTCACCCTATTTTACTTTGAGTATTTTCTATTTCACAATATATAACATACAATTCTAGGACTCATTACATCTTCATTTTCTCATACCAGAGAAAAGATGCGATATGTACCTATCTGTGCCCTATTTATTTCACTTATGAGGATATCCTCAAGGTATGTCCATTTAAGTAGAAATGATTCAAACTTATCATTTTTT